>JAZHYW010011463.1:0-65991 GCA_037355805.1 Ixodes ricinus | reverse complement strand
TTTTATTTGAACTGGAAGTGCTGGCTGCCGCCATATATTGTCTTGGACGGCCTTCGAGACGGCGTAGACTGCCGTCTCTGCTGCCTTGGCGAATCCGGTATGTCGGTGCGTTGGCGGCAGCCCTTCCCTTCGAAGCAGCACTAAAGCGCGACAGCGTGATGCGAATGGGTTCTGTCGGGCGCGGTCTGTCCACACCATGAAGTTCTTATAATGTACGCTAGAGATTTAGCTGGCGCTAGTCTCTACGGCACTTTCGGTTCAGATTTGAAGCAGACAGACCACTTCTACTTTTATTTCGAAAATTTAGACAATACAATATTGTCTCGGAGCGGAGGCAAAAGGCGATAACAGAGGTAGCCTCTAGGTCTCTGTAGTACCAGACCACACCTGCTACAGAGGCCGCTGCAACAGATGAACTTAAATATAGTAGCGCAAATCTTGCAGTAGCAATTGTACATGTAATTGAAAAATACAAAAAATCACAACAGAAATTTAAAATAAAAATAATTAAAAAGGACCTAAAGACCCTACCGAAAAAGAAATTATATGATCTATATATTAAATGATATGAAATACCCAAAAAACTTGATTTGCGACATATGAAACTGATATGTAATATCCAAAAACTGATATGCGACATATGAAACTGATATGAAATACCAAAAAACGGATATACCACATATAAGAACTGATATGCTTATATAAGTTCTGATATGAAAATGTGATCAATAAACATATCAGAAATAAATTCATGTAATATTTTTCAGTAGATGAATACATTTTTGAAATGTTCCTTAATGTCTGCAGGGAGGAAGCATGTTCTATTCTATCAATAAGTCACGGCAAATGTTCAGGAGGCTGGAATATGCAAATTTAATAGTTGTGTGCCATAGTTAGCTTATAGTTCTAGCTTTTATCAAATGTTTATGTCTAAATGGGTAGTGCGTTAGTGCTTGCATATGTGGAGATGCATCATTCTTCTTCAGAATGATGTATCTGCACATCAGCTTTGATGTGGAGATACATCAAACGTCAGGCAGCCGCTGACTATATAATGCTTCAATATTCAGTTTACAATTTGATTCAAGTAAAAGGAAGCATGATCAGAGTTCCATAGGTTTTGAAAAAATCGTACACCTTTTAACTTGTTTAAGATTATATTTAAATGTAACCCCTCAGACAAGTAAGGAATAATGTAATCGCGAATGGACATTTGCAAATAAAGGTGACGTTTTAGCTGCACTAGAGGTAATCCTCGAAATGTCTTGAACATGTCAATAGATGGCGCGATGCTATGTTTAGCACGACTTACATGAAACGGCCGAGGATGGTTTTTATGTTTTTTAAGTATTTTTCACGAATTCTGGCAAGTATGCTGATGTACCCGAGGGGCACCGCCGTCGGGTCGTCGTGGCATCCTTGGAAGATTTCTTATCGAAGGCTGGAAGGGGACAACAAACAGCCATGCTGTGTTTGTAGTAGCCGAAGTTTTCATAGTACAGCACCCCTTTTCGAATGGCGAAGGTAGGCAGGATTCTTAAGAAAGCACGCAAAACCGTGCTCCATTGTCCCGCTAGGTACTCGTTGAGTGTCGCAGTTCAGTGTCTTCTTATTGGAGTACTGCCCTGTCGCTGACATTCAGAGCGCCGATAAAACACTGATCGCGTCCTATTCCGCGCAGGCAGGACCGACCTCGACGGGGGCCCTTGACAAACAATCGGCGTCACTTTGCGTCCGGCCGGACTTATACACAACGGTCATGTCGAACTCCTGCAGTCGTAGGCTTCCCCAGGCGAGGCGTCCGGAGGGGTCCCTTAGATTCCCAGGCCAGCAGAGCGAGTGGTGGTCTGTGACCACGCGGAAAAGACTTTCATACAAATACGGGCGGAACTTTCTTATTGCCCAGACGAAGGCACTCCTTTTCAGTCGTTGAGTAGTTCCTCTCCCCCTTAGACAGCGTTCGACTTACGTAGTCGATTACTCGCTCTGCGTCCTCCTGCCTTTGTTGCTGTACCTCGTCAAGTCCGGTGTTACTGGCGTCCGTGTGGATCCTTGTTTCAGCGAACTGGTCGAAATGACCAAGAATGGGGGGCGTCTGGAGTCTTCGTTTGAGCTCACCGAATGACCGCTGGTATTCTTCTTTCCACCGACATGTTACGGCGTTTTTCGTGAGGTGCGTCAGTGGTGCGGACAGCTTGGCGAAGTCCCAAACAAACCGCCTGTAGTAGGCACAAATTTCCGAGAAATCTTACGGCTTTTTATCAGATGGCGATTTAAAAAGCGGCTACGGCGCGCGTCTTCTCGGGGTAAGGGTGAACACCTCCATTTCTCGAGACGTGGCCAAGGAGCTTTAGTTCACCACAGGCGAACAAACACTTTGTAGGCATGAGTGATAGGCCGGCGGTTTTGATGGCTTGCAGCACAGCTCAAAATTGTCACGGGTGTTCGTCGAAATCCCGTGAAAATACTACGACATCGTCGAGGTAGAGGAGGCAGCTCTGCCATTTCAGAACTGTGAGCACGGTCTTCATGACACGCTGGAAGTTGGCTGGTGCTGTACAAACTGCGAACGGCATCACTTTGAACTCGTACAGTTCGTCGGGAATGACGAAGGCAGCTTTCTCGCGGTCGCCTTCGTCAACTTTAATCTGCAGTAGCCACTCTTCAACTTCATCGACGAAAAATGTCGAGAGTGCCGCAACCTGTCTAATGTATCGTCGGTGCAGGGCATCGGATTGACGTTCTTGTTTGTCACAGCGTTCAGTCGACGATAGCCCATGCAGAACCTCAGGGCTCCGTCCTTCCTTTTTACAAGGACGACTGGGGACGCCCACGTATTTCTTGAGGGTTGAATGATGTTATCGTGGAGCATTTCCTGAACTTGCTGTTGGATAACCCGTCCTTCTTTCGAAAAGACGTGGCACGGCGACTGGCGAACAGTGAGCGTCATCGTTGGTGATATTGCGGTGCTTCGCTACTGTCGTTTGTCGAAGCCTAAGGACGTTGCGAAGAAATCGCTGAATTCGCTCAGAAGCTCAAACAGCTGTCGTCGTTCAGTAGCAGGAAGCTCCGGGTGGATGTCAGTTTGTGAGAGCGGCGTTCTTTGGTGCTAAGTTGAGGACGGGTCTTTCGAGAGTTCAGTTATCGCTGCTGTGTCCCAGAGTTCCTCGATGTGGCCCACGTTGGTACCTTTCGTAAGGTGTTGCGGCACTTGTCGAAAGTATGTAACGAAGACCATGTCGCGCCTGTCTTGAAGCTTCGTTGCACCTTTTGCGACGCCGAATCCTCGTCCTAGAAGCAACTGGACGCTGCCCACAAGCAGAACTTCGACGCAGGAAGCTTCATCGGTCTCGCTGTGCACAAAAACAGACGATCATGGCGGCAGGTTTACATGGTCGGCGAGGACTCGGACCGCGGATGTCGTCGCTTTGGGTTCCTCCGGTGGTGAAACAGGCTTTCGTAAAGTCAGCCGGTTTGCTCTGAGGTCGATGACGGCGCCATACTCGCAGAGAAAGCTCATTGCGAGGATAACGTCCCTCGCACGGTCTTGAAGAACGATGAACTTCGCAGGCGCGACTCCCCATGGATCTCAACGCGAGCAGTGCATCTCCCGACGGGTTTGATGAGGGTGCCCTCCGGCGTTTAGTGTTTGAGGGCCATCCCACGATGTCGTCACTTTCTTAAGACTGCGTGAAAGCCTCCCATTCAAGACGGAGTAGTCTGCTCGGTGTCCAGGAGTACCGACGCATTGCCTGAGACTGTTGGCCACCGTTGCACAAGTGTCGCTCCGATGCACGGCGTCGGCGGAATGGAAGGTCTCTGACGTTTTTGGAGGCTCTTTACGTCGTCGGTCTGCTGCAACTCCATCTATAGGGATTGCCGCGACTAGTTTTCCCGTCGCCACATGGGCGACAGGTTCTCACGACGGGGTCGGTGCATCGGCGAGGCTGGACGTCGTGGTGACGGCGACCGGGACCAGCACCGAGCTGGAGGCGGGGAAGACTGAGGCCTTCAGAGGTAATCTGATTTTGCCGGCAGGAGCAACGGCGATAGATATCGTCGGCTTCCCCACAGTGGTAGCACAATGGGCGTCGATCGGCCGTCCGCCACATGTGGGTCTTCCTCGGCGAGGGTCGTTCAGGGCGGACGTACTGGACTTATCTTTCCGGACGTCAAGGATACTGCGGCATCAGATTGTCCCGTCGAGATGGGGTTTGGTATTGACGGGTAGCAGGCGGCGGTCGTTGGGCCATGGCGGCACAGGTCAGCGCCGGTTGCTCAAGCTGCGCAGGGTTCACAGGAGCCCGTGGTTCGATGGCTCTCTGAAGCTCTTCTCGCACGGCTTTGGCGATGTTCAGCAGTACCAGGGGGTCCGCAGCCGGCAAACGTTTCTTTAGTTCTTCGCGCACAACGTCGCGGATGATCTCGCGAATATCGTCAGCGCTGGTGCTGAACTCCGAGCGGGCAAAAGCCAAAGCTGAGACGTCGGTGAGCCGATGAGTGTGGCGAGCTCTGGGTCGTTAAAGCCCGCTCGATGTTCGTTGCTTCGTCAACAGACACATTGACTGTAGTTGGAGGGTCGTGGACGAGGCCGCCGAAGATGTCGCTCTTCACGCCTCTCATGAGAACGCCGAAGTATTTTCTCCTTGGTGTCTTGGCACTGGTACTCAGCCACAGAAGATCTTCAAGAAAGCTCGTGACGATTTCGTTGGCTGTTTGAGACTTCGCTGGAAAATATCTTCGTCCCGCTGCCTACGATGCTGATTCATGAAGGTCCGCTTCAGCTCGATGACGCAGGCATCTCACAACGTCGGTGATGCCTCGTGGTTCTTGAACCAGTGTCTCGCAGCTTTCTCCAGGGAGAAGTAGAGGTTTTATAGCTGCTGTTTTGTAGTCCATCCGTTATGACGTGCTGCTTGTTTATAATGTTGAAGCCAGTCCCCTACATCCTCCTGGGTCTCACATGGAATGGCGTCGGTATTGCGTGGGGTGACGGTCACGAAGACGACGGATGGAGCGGTAGAGGTGTGCTACGGTAAAGCCCAAACCACATAGGGCGTATTTGCGACGTATTTACGGGCGTTTTGGCGGGCGTATTCCCGACGTACAGCGGGCGTCGGGACGAGCGCTTCCTCGGTCGGCGTAAATACGCGCGTATTCGGCGATCCGACCGAGACAGATCTCGGCGCTTCGGCGTATTTCGGCGTGGCGTATCCGGAAGCGTACGGCGCGGTGCCGGCCAATCAGCTCCCGAGTTGAGAGCCAGAAGTTGCTCGAGAATCGGCTTGCCTAGCTATGCGGCCGGCTGGCTGGCTTGACTCAGCCGCCGAAATGGGAGCTCGCTTGTTGCGTTCGCCGGTTTATTGGCGAACTGTACGAAATCGCTATATCTCTTTGGAACGAGCGATGAACGACTAAGACAGAAGAAAATACTATCTATGTTGGGGGCGATGTGAATAAATTACAAAAAGAAGGGTTTTGAGCAGAGATCGCGGCCGTCCTCCTGCCGGGAGTTTTTGGCAACTTGACGTTTCCAACGAACATTTATGAAACAGGTGTTAGAAAATTAGGCTTTGGTTGCTGATTAACATTCAGTTATTTCTGTCTCTTTGCGGAACGTAATATTATAGCAGCCGATCTACATTTTGTCTCGTTTCATGAAAGGCGCGAGTCGGGCTACACTGCACCAAACGCCGAGGAGACGTCGACGAAAAGCGCCGTGTGTGGTTTGGCGACCTTCCCCTCTTCCCTTCTGTGAAAAAAGCGCCCGCCAAATCGCGTGATTACGCCCGCTGAAACGCGCGTAAATTCGTCGAGAATACGCCCTATGTGGGTCGGCCTTTAGTGTTCATGGCTGGTCTCGTCAACGGTTTTGTCTTGCTCTTGGATGGCAGGAGAGGAAACTCCGAGGGCTTGCCTTGAGTTTGGCGGCTTACTCCTCAAAAGGTTTTCTTTTTTTTCTTTTTTTTTTTGGAGCGGGCTAGCACTTTGAGTTTTCCGAGGGGTACGCTGCATCGGGTGTACGGAGCTCCTCCACGAAAGTGTGACGTGTGAAAAATTAGGAGACGGCGAATAATTCGAAAAAATAATTGTTTAATGGAGCGAACTTGTGCCCAAAGCAAAATACAAGAAGGTTAGCGTCGCAGGCGTTGATGTCGGCGAGATACTGACATGGGATTACCTCCAGCTCGCGTGGGCTTCTGGAACAATCGGCGTAGAAGGATCAGCGTGTAGAACATTCGGACCTCGAACAAGCAGCAGTGTTATCAATTCACCAGAACGCGACATTTACAAAAAATTACACCATCTTTCCGAGGGGAACCATGGGGTGATGCGGAGCATCGCGGATCGTAATTAATTTATTCCCTTCTTGACTGATTTATTTTGGCCGGCCGGATTTGGGCTGCGGCGGACGCGAGCGGCCGAGAAACGCTAGCAGACGACAGCCGCAGAGTTGCGGGGAAAGCCCACCCCACTGGAAAGCCGTGGCGTGGCGCTGCGACCCGCGCGCCCAAAACTATCCTCCTTTCACTCATCCGGGGGAACGCGCGCAGCGCGCTACCGCTGCTTATATTCACACTTGAAGGAGAGGAGACTAGAGGAGAGGTTGCGCATGCGCGCGCTGGTGTGAGTAGAAGCGAACGCACGCGCAGTGCACGCAGCTGGTAGAGAGAGAGAGCGGAGAGAGTGACGCGCAGCTGTTGGAGAGGGAGGAGGAGAGCTGCGCATGCGTAGTGTGAGTGCGGACTACAAGGCCGCGGTGACTGCAGGCCCGAGGCAAGAGATGCTCCGCATCTAAAATTACAAAACGATACTTCCGCTACCGGGAATCGGACCGTGGCTCTTTGCATGGGAGCAAGCATATAACAGGTCGGCCCCGGACGTGCTGGCTCGGGGACGCGCGTGACAGTACACGATTGGTTTCTGCCTGACATATGCTATGTAGCATAAGATATTTCACACCACTTTAATGGGTGCCGCCTGTATATCACAACATTCCACAAGAGCAAATATTTCGAGGAATGATGATAAGGCTAACAATATCTGTGTGAATAGTAGGGTAAAAACTTGGAATGTGACAAGTTATGTTCTACAGAATAGTTCTTGAAACCCTCAGAGATCGTCTAACCTTGAAGTTTCAAAGGCTAAAGCAATGGCGGATTTAACTCATTAGCAGAGCTTTTCGACTTACAGTTGGTTGGCTATTTTCGATTCAAGCTGGAACATGCACTTATTGTTTTCAGCAGCAATCTTTTCATTGTACGTCGAGTTTTGTTCTGTTCAAAATAAATATATGTAAATTTATTCTTTGTAATAGCGAGTACGTACATTACTTTATATTAGTATCTAATGTATTTCTTAGTTTCGTTTATACATACATATATATATATATATATATATATATATCACGCTATGAACTGAGTGTATAGTTCGTTCCATGCTTTGATTATTTCCAACAAGTCACAAAGGTTCCGCGGCTTACTTCTTTTTTACCGTTTTTTTTGTTATTTTTTATAAAAAATAAGTGAAAATGAGACAACTCAAAAACTTTGTTCAGGAACCGGTCGTAAAGGACATTTAGACTTGGTACACTTAACAATTTGCTCCAGTTTAGCGAAGATACTAGTCGAAAATGAACAGCATTCCTCTACATGCAAAAA
The DNA here is from genome assembly GCA_037355805.1 of Ixodes ricinus. NCBI lineage: Eukaryota > Metazoa > Arthropoda > Arachnida > Ixodida > Ixodidae > Ixodes > Ixodes ricinus. Next base: position 58,330 of record JAZHYW010011463.1, on the reverse strand, counting down.
AAAAAAAACGTGTAATTATAGTTTCATTCATTCGCCTCACGTTTTGCGATAATACGTATCGCAATCAAAACAAAACAGCGACCGTTGATCACTTATGTCGCTCGCGAGTATACCTGGTTTAGCGTCGTATTCGTCACAGCTTGTTAAACAAATATCAATCAGCTGTTTCAATAAATTTTGTAATGCGAGTAGGTTTTTGAGTATTTTTCTGAACAGTGGTAAGCGCCAAAGAACACAAGGACAATGAAGCAGGCAGACAGAGGCGCCCCTGTCTGTCCGCTTTGTTACTTCAGTGTTCTTTGGTGCTTACCTACTTCTAAAGACAAGCGATGTATCTAACCAAGAATAACAGTTGAATCAATTGTAGGAGGAGCTTGTTCTAGTAAGCTCCAGGATCCCGATGACTCTGTTACTTGTATAATCTGCGAGATTGATACGTAAGTAAAATGACTCCCATCTACGAGGGGTTAAATTTCGTAAGCCCTTAAAGTGTTTTACGCGTTTTAACTGGGACTATAGAAAGTGATTTCTTTTTAATATTACGCTCATTTGATCAGGCGATAAGCGTTTCCTGGCTTTCTCCCATTTTGAAATTTCTCGAGTACGCAGATGTAATGTTCTGAATGCTAGTACAAAAATTCCTTTGCACTATATACATAGGCATAAATAATAAAGAAAAAAATATTATTTATTGCAAATAGCAATAATTACTTGGCTTTCGCTTTATTTTAATCGTTCACAAGCACAAGTACTTGCTGATTTTGGCGTTAGGTCGTGGTTTCTGAAATCTTAATTTTATTTTCTAGACGCTCTTCATTGCTTTGGCACGTGAAACCCCCGTGCAGAAAAGCGCCGACGCAGTGTTTGCGCTAACAGTGTTCGGAGCGTGCAACAAATGCACATATGAAGCCATTTGTTGACTGTGTTTAAACCGATAAATTTCAAATAAAAAAAAACTAACTGACCAATACTTTTATCTGCGCGAGTGAGAAATGTTCCAAGGTAACTATTACTAAAATAATTCTTCATAAAACTAGCTTTAATAATTAAGCGCAAAAAAATTCACCCACCTTTCCCACGGAAATGCATTACAAAAAGTATATTCTTTGACTAGTTGTCTGCTTCAAGTCGAAAACCGTGCATCTGGCTTCCCCAGCTGTGCATCTAGCGTAAAGTATAATACCTTTATGGTACACGCCGACAGAACGGGATTTGATGCTGTGGGCACGCTGTCTCTGTGCGAATGAGCGGAGTAGATTTAATTCTTCTAGTAACGCGTAAGCACATATTTCATAGGTAGCGCATGTTCCGTCCTGCTCAGCCACCCTTACAAAAAATTGTAGCTTTTCTGTTGAAAAGCTGTTGAAAAAGTCAATAGGGATATATAATGTCAACAGCTTTTCTGTTTCTTCTTTTGAATATTGGCCCACTTTTCAATGAAAGTCAACAGACTTCCCATGATGCTTTTCTGTTGAAGCTTTGAAAAATCATGAGAATTAAATGTCAATAGCTTTTTCACTGTTTCTCTGCTTTTTGTTGACTTTCTTTTGAATCATTGGCCCACTTTGTAATAAGAAAGTCAACAGACTTCTGTCGCCTCCAAGATTCTTTTTCTGCTGCTTTTCACCTGAAATGCTACATGCTTTTCAACTGAAAAAGCTGACAGAAGACCAAAAGTAAAAAAAATCAGTTGCGAAGCTTAGCTATTTAGTCAACAAAGTTTTGGAAGCTTAACTATGGCTTTCCCACTGTCCTCCAAAAATGGCTGCAGCAAAATTGCCAGTAAAAAAAAGGAAACGCGATTTCTCTTTTTTTAAACTTTGCGTAGTAAATGGCGTTCTGTGGTAATTGAAGGCACTACTGCTACATATACCCTGTAGAATATACACATTAGCACCGAACATTTCAAACGCAAACACCATGAAGCACTGAACACCTGAAACACTAGACCCGATGACTGCCTACCCGAGAGAAGCCTTATATAGCCTACACATTGAAGGAATTCATTTGGTCGGTGACCACCTCAACACTTATTAAGGTTCCAGTATTTGATCTTCTCCTCGCGCGAGTCCGTCACAAGGGAAAACAGTATTGTGAAGGTCGAGGACGATATCTCTTACTAGAAAGCATTGGTACATCTAATAGGGACGGTTGCTAAAACAACAGCCACAGGTCACGGCTCCGTGAGAGAAGTATTATCGCTTCTCTGCATAGGCACACTCAGCGACGAAGCGAGTCAAGACAGTATTCTCCACTTTCAAATAGTGATTTTGCTCTTCTTTTAACTGTAGTTGACTATTTCATGCATGGTCATTCCTCAGTCACTTACAAAGTCAGACCGGCAGGGCTTGCTTTTCAGACGCCTGGCCTCCAGCCCACACGCCCATGCCTTCCGTCGTGCTTTGCCTTTGCACGCGCGCGCTCGACGTGCCCGAACGCCGAAGCGTTTTCAGGGTAGTAGGCTCGCGTTGGGAGCGGGACAACTGAAGCTGCTTCTCGTTCTCCACCTTGCCTAGAGACTATTGAAAAACTTAGCCGACTTTTGACATCTAGTTGAGGTGTACAATGTCTAAAAAAACCAACAGAGGCCTGTAGCTTTTCTATTGACACGTGGCTATGAAGTCTTGAAAATTCTCGACGCAGAAGTTCAACAGAACGTCTGCAGTCATTCTGTTGATGACACCAGGCAACGGAAAGTCAGCAGAAAGAAATCAACATAAAGTCAATAGAAAGTCAACAGCTTTTCTTTGACTCAGGTTGAAAACCATCAGAAAGTTTCAACACAAAGTCAACAAACTTTCTGTTGACCATGTCAACTGAAAGTCAGCAGAAAAAATCAACATTCAGTCAATAGAAAGTCAACAGCTTTTCTTTGACTCAGGCTGACAAAATCATCAGAAAAGTTTCAACAGAAAGTCAACAAACTTTCTGTTGACCATGTCAACAGAAAGTCAACGAAAAAATCAACATGAAGTCAATAGAAAGTCAACAGCTTTTCTTTGACTCAGGTTGACAAACTCATCAGAAAAGTTTCAACACAAAGTCAACAAACTTTCTGTTGACCATGTCAACAGAAAGTCAAGTCAAAAAGTAATCACAGTCAACAAAGTCAACACGTTTTCAATAAAGTCAAAAATCATTTTTATAGGGGTGCACTTGTATTTGAATTTTTTGTTTTTTTCTTCTTCGCACACGAACGTAGACATCTGTAGCATCACCATGATTTTCTCAAGATGGCCTTAGTTTATCAATAAGTCACATAGCTAATCTGTCTGCCGTTGATGAAAGTTATAGTGACAGAACATTTTCCTCGGGCTGTGGAACCGTCAGAAGGCACTTGGTTCTACGGAAGTTTAAGTAACGGGTAGTTCGACTGCCCTAGTATTTGGCAACTATGTTGCATCTGCTACGGTACAGCGGCAATTCGGAGAATGAAGTACGAATTGCTAACAAACCAGTACAACGACCGTTCGTGATAAAACTGACAGGGTTGGGCAATTGAGCTAATTATGTTGGTGTCATCCTATTGAAAATAGCACTTCAGCCCTGATGTGTTATGGGGCCCTCTCAGCCGTTCAAACCCCTTCACTCAATCATACCCCTCAGCCTTTCAAATCAATTGAGCCCTTCAAACTCCTTCAACCTTCCAGATCCCATCAGCCCTTCAACACTTTAGGCACTCAAATGAGTGTGAACCATGAAAAAAAAGGCGGTTTAAAACGTCATTGAATGTTTATTTCAGACATTGAGTTTTACACGCATGTTGAAACCCAAAAAGACGATAAGAACCAACGTGTGCTCAAACCCGGGCGCAAGCATCTGTAGACAAAATATTGCGGACTAAATGAAAACAACCGAGTTCTTCGTCGACAAAAAAAAGTACCTTTCGAGGTCCTCGCAATTAGGATACAAAACAACAATAGAAAAAACAACACACCGCATCAGTTTTGATCACGCTTCGCGCGAATGATCGTGACAGGCCAATAAAACTTGGCGGCGTGCTTACGATGAAATGACAGCGAACACCCAAATCTAGGCGTCACACAGCACAGTCACAAGTGAACACCTTTCGAACCATTCAAACGGACTCAACAGCGCTTGAAACAAGCAGCGGTAGGTGATGGAAATGACACTCCCGCTGATCGCGAGCCACGAACTGGACGTCAGCCCGAATCTCCCTGGCATGAAGGGAGGACGCCTGGAAGTCGAGGCACTAGTTGTAGTTCGCCGGCCGTGCGGGATGGAACGGAGCGGGTGACGGGCGTCGACGGAGCCAACCGTGCTTAGCTCCATCCAGTCCGCTCAAGACGGATCTGGCGGCGGCCGAGATCGTGCTCGACGAGCTGGCGGCGACTCCGCTAGCGTCGGTAGTCATCCTTTCGAGTCTCAAAATCCCGAGCGGCCCTTCGGCACCTCCAAAGCTTTACGACACGCCACCGCTCGCCCGGACAGCGGCGTCCCTCGCAGCCGGCCGTCAATTTTCATAGGATCACCGCTCACTACAGGATCCCCCCTGTAAACAAGGACGCAAATCGTTTGGCCAAGTTGGTCTACGTGGGGACACCGTCTGCTACCATTACAAAAACGGCGACGGCACGGACGGTTCACTCCTCGACTACGACTTTGTCAAGGTCGTACCGCTAGCGCTGCTCGAGAGGGCTCTAGAGTAGCTAGGTAGATATAGGCCTACCTGGCCGGTGGCTCACCGGAGGAGACGTCTTCTCGCCCAAAACCACACTCGCTGAATTCCTCGAACACATGTAACTTCTGTCCAGACTGTTATCATCAGTGTTTTACACGTTCCAAAACAAGGAACGAAAGATCGTTCCTCGTTTCTTCTTATTTTTGGAACGCGTTCCCGTTACAAGTTCCATATGTGAAAAAGGAACTCGTTCCCGTTACAGTTCAATAAATGGAACGTATCGTTACATATACGTTACATTTGAATTTTGCTGATTACCATATTTAGGTTGATCGAGCAAAGGTTTCTTTTCTTTTTTTTATCTATCCCATCAAATGGCAACATACGAATTTGAATGCCGTGATGGAAGGGCACCAGGAGAAGAAAACAAGCGGAAGCAAGGTTTCATTTGTTGGTATATTCATTTTAAAAAATCGCAGCTTTGAACCTTATTAATGTTTGTGGTGGGTGATTCAGACCAGCCAAATGTATACTCTTACCCCACATTGCACAATCGATTTACAACAACCTCACACGTTTCAATATAACAAAGTCCCTTGTTCGAACTTAACAACAGTTGCTTCTCGATGTTGCTGTCCACAAGACGAGCAAGTGAAGAAGAGGTAGGGCTTTTGGAAGGTCAGTCTTGAAAACTGCAAGTCCTTCTCGTGAAGGTTGGATTCGTTGTTCAGTTTGAAGGTGGGGGACAATGAGAGAAGGAATAAAGGTTAATTTTTGTGTACCTTTTAAGTGACTAATGTTCGTGGATACAAGGGTGCTTTCGATGTCTGGTAACCTGTCCTTTTGTTGCAACTGTAGGTCCCTTTGTGGAAGTTCAATGATGGCTGTAGTCGGCCTTAGATTTGTGGGTGTATGAGGATTCGTGGAAGCAAAGAAGGTAGCTAAGTTTAAAACGTCCCTCTTTCTGCGTCTTTTCCTTTGACTAAACGTTTTGCTTTTTGTACCGCAGCCTCGGGTACTGAAAAATAATCAATGTCCACTAGCTCTCCTGCACCCGACTGTTACCAGGTGAGGACCACAGAAAATAAGTTAACAAGATTCTGCTCTTCGGAAAGATATTGTTTTTATACTTTTAGAATTTTCCCCTTAGAAATAAAATAAAAATTACTCACTGGACAAAAAAAAAGCAACGCCGTTCCTTTTTCGTTTCAGTAAAAATGTAACGCGTTCCCGTTCCAGTTCCACCGATGCAAAATGCAACGGCGGCGTTTCTTCGTTCCTCCTAAAAGGAACGCGCTGCAGGAACGCCGTTAAGTACAACACTGGTTATCATAAGCATTAGATCAAACCAGAAACACACTCAAACTCGCGGCGCGTCGATCCACCAACTCGAAACACACACACACAAAAAAACGACGAGCCCTTCTTACCACGCCGCCGAAGTCTGCCAGCTGGACGGTGCAGAGTACGCATGCGCTGTACGCCACATATTGGGCGGTGCCTTGCGCCACCTGCCAGTGTATACACGTGCGGCGGCGCGGCGCGTTTTGCTAACGTCCTTCGCGCTGTCTGCTGGGTGGCGTGATTTATTCTGAAGCGATGTTGAGCTTATGATACGGCGTTACTCGCCTAAGGGTCGGAATAAAAAATACAAAGGGAGCCAACATATGCCGCCAACGGGAAGTAGCAAACCTAAAGTGCAAGTTGGCGCTGATTGAGTGTATCCCTTAGTTGCGCCTTTGTGTCCTTAGAGTGATAGTCGTTCGGGTGCACTGTTACGTCGAACACCATGACGACCAATTGATCGGACGCCCAACACAAAGAGACGCGTGTTTTGTCCAGCGCCAAATAGTGCCAACATGAAATACATCAACACGCCTGTGCGACGACCTGCGTCGACAGTAAATTAAAACGCGTCACCATCACCCCAGGGTTAATTTCGAGGATACCGAAAACCAAGCACTTTCACAAAAAACTGGCAACTAAAATTAAAAAAAACACTACGCTACGCCCTGATGCATTTATCCTGATCTCTCGCACAGACACTTTAAAACGATTTCGGTGGCTGTCGTGCTTTTACGAAGAAGATTGGGACGGACCCCACAGGCCTCTAACATATCTATGACGGGTCTCTTTAACTCTTTAGAAATTCTTGAAGGGTACGTCAGGCCGTTTAGAAAATTTCGACGGATATCTCAGACCCCTCAAATATTGTTTACGGATACGTCAAAACCTTTCAAAAATCCTGGGGGGCCCCATAGCCGGATTTTCAATAGGGCACCATGTAGTTTTCAGTTCAATGCTCGAAGTGTACGTTTTGTTCACACGCACACACGCCCACACACACGCGCTAGGTTCACGAGTCCCATGCACTTCACATTGAATACACATAAAACATCATAAAAAATAGAAGGGTCTCGTGTTCTATAAAAAGAAAAAGGTTAATTTGAACATGATAAAGAAGGTAAACTTGAACATGAAAAACGGTACGAAGCGGTGGATGAGCGTTGATCAGTAAAACAAGCTTAAAGCAGGGCAGCGTTTGGAAAGTTCATTAACGTACCAAATGAAAAAGCAACATGTTTCGCAGCAATATCAAAATGAGCTTCCTTTCCCAGTCGGCAAACACTGCTATCTGGATGGGGATCAGTGCACGCTTTGCGCCAATAACTTTGCCTTCCTTGCCGCAACGCGAAAGGAACAGGCTCTAGTCTGTTTTTTCGTGGTCGGAGGCCTCTGTAGATATAATTAGAACGGCAGGTCTAAAATGTTCCTCACGTAGACGAAACCAAAAATGGGGAAGTCACGTTTGGGACTTTTGTTTTCTCGTTTATTTTAATGTGTGGCCGGCACACGTTTCATGTTCGTGTTTGCTCGGGGCGGGCACCTTTGAATTTGGTGTTTAGGGGGTGTGGGTTCAGAGCTGCTCATCTCATAGATTTTCTTCGTCTTCGATACTTTCCTTTTGTCGAAAGTCAGTATTTCCGATGCGAGTAGCTGTGATATAAGCACTTCCAAATATTGCTAGTATACTTGTATTTTGCTCTATTTAACTACTCATAATTGGGTATCTTATAACAATTGTAACTTTAATTCAATTTGGGTCCTTTCGATGCAGCACGCATGAGAAAAGCCTAACTTAGTACATATTTGGCTATTCAAGAAGCCTGAATCCGGCCAAGTAAAGTTTTCATCCAAGACACTATTTAGGGTCAATGAATCTAACAAACAAACAGAAAAGAAGCCAAAGTTTGGTTTTTCCCTTTTTCCCGTCAACCGAGCAAACAGCCGAGAAGCCCAACTCTGGCAATTTTTACAGTTTGGAAGGAAGATACCCAAGCTCTCGCCAAAGAATATAAAGTTTTGTGGTTATACTTGAGCTTCGGATTCTTCAAAATCCTAAATTCCCAGGCAAAAAACAAGAACAAAGACGAACTTGGACCCCAAGAATTGTGCTACATGTGTTTTCTATGCGGTGTGAGTCGTAAATCACTAGCCATATGATCCATTAGAAGTTTAAACAAAATAACTTTTAAAAAAAAATATAGCAAGAGGGAATTCGCACGAATGGGTTAGTACTACTGGCTTATCATTTGGGGTGGTTTTAATTTTCCTCTTCAAACGGTTCCATTACTGTATTTTACATACTTTACGTTTAACGGGTATTTGGAGTCGTATAAATTCTATTGCGAATGTTGCAATTACGTCTTTCTTATTTAGAGCCTGATTATGGGAACATATAGATTTCTCTTTCTATTCGGGCCCACAATATTTTACTCGCGGTCATACTTATCTGCCAGATGCTAAACTATGTGAACCTCATATATTTGAAAAAGTATATGAACTCATTCTGAAACTTTCGGTTGTGTTTTTTTCTTCTTTTTCTTTCGTATAAACGCCTTTTCACAAGTGTAACAGCGTATTCCTTTAAATGCGCGTTTGTCAAATATTGTGCATTTGGTTTTTGATAAATTCTTGTAAACATGTTTTTTTTTCATCCCTGAAAAAGTTCCCTACAGAGCGGAATCGTACCAAGTATTGTTTAGAGCGCAGCTCTTAGGCGCCCGTTTCCGGGTTGAACGGCGTCAGCGTCGGCGTCGGCGTCGGCGTAACCGCGCGTTGCATTATGTAGACGTTTTCCATAATGACGTCACATGTGACGTCACGTGTGATGTCCTTATGGGAAACGTGAAGTCACGCTTGACGTCAGGCTAAATTCGCCAAAAACATTTAGCGGCAATTTTTCCGATACACTTAGCGGAAAAATCGACGTCACGTGACCTCAACACCAATTCAATTACCCGCTAAATTTAGCGGGAAAATATGGCAGAAATTTACCCCGCTAAATTTAGCGGAGAAGTTTTTGCTAAACTTCCCGTTAAATTTAGCGGGAAAATGTTGGTAAATTTCCCGCTAAATTTAGTGGGGACAATTTCGCTTTATTTAGCGGGAAATTTAACGAAAATTTCCCGCTACGGGCTACGGAGGCGGAGCAGAGATATCCCCTCCCTTCCGTACCATCCCCTCCTCCTCCTCAAAAGCTGCGCTCTAATTCGGCATTACAGAGAATCGTAAACGTCTTCAATGTTTTATGCTTCTGGTAATATCACGAAAGCCTGCCGCAATTTTTAAAATTTTTTTCTAAAGTACAGAAGTATGTTGGCAGAGAAATATGAATAAAACAACCAAACGCAGCCTTTCTATTAATATGCTGCCTCTGCGATTACTTTTTTAAAATGGTGAATGGCCCGTTTTGTTACTCAAGAAGAAAGTGAAAGCAATAAGCAAAACGGAATTTCACAAATGTGCACCCTATATGTAGGCTATTTAAAGGATATTATTATTTGCGTAGCAAAGGAGTCACACCAAGAAATCAGTGCCACACTATGAACCCCGAACTTTTTTGTTGTTTTTTCATTTTCAAGTCTGAACTTAAATTAAATTCACACTTCCACGGCAATAATATAATAATGTGCAGTACACTTTAAAAAAAAATCGCTCTTAAAAAGTGGAATTAGAAAAAAACATATGTTTGTTTAAAAAGCTTTTTTTTTCAATAGATTTTAAATTTAAACAATATCGTCATAGCACCTATTTCTAGATTTGTTCCTCGGCATTGGCGAGTACATTAACTGCTTTCTGTCCTTGTCAACTGGATGATTAAGGATCGGAAACAGGTGTTGTGTGTAACCGAAGCATTTGCGAGAGGGTGAAACAAATATGAAATCAGTTCGCAACTATGCCGATAGATGGCGCCACCATCTCTGGCGCGTTGGCTCTACCGGACACAGAATGGAGGTGATTGTCAACGAACACTCCCTTAGCGGCGGAAACGATAGGGCTACGTTTTTTAAGTTGTCGGTGTCTATACTGTTTGTGTTTTTTTTTACATCTATCGTGAGCGTCTTGTTTAGTAATTGAATCTAGGCTAACTAAGCAAATTTTTGAGTTAAGAAAAAAAAATTATCGAATACTCAACATATCATTATTATTTTATAAGCATTGCATCTCGCAAGGATCCTCGCACTCGCTACTTTGAAGGTTTAACTTAGTGTTTAATCACTAAATACCTGTACATGTAGACATCTGCAATGGTTATATGTCTCGTCCGAGTGTTTGTTGCAATAGAATATTATTAAATATCGAATTCGGTATTTGAGTTAAACTAATACGGCAGCGTGTGGCCAGGAACTCTCTAAGACGCTGTAAATCACTCCCAAAGATCCTATTAACACTTGTTTTTTATTTGCCGTGAATGCGAAAAAAAATTACCAATATAATAGGCGCGCGCTCGTTAAGCGCGTCCTTTAAAGAAAACTAAAATAGATTCTGGGATTTTTTTGTTTTGTTTTAGAGCGCAATTTCAACCTGTACGCATTGAACATCCTAGAAAACGAAGTATTACGTAGCCCTGCATGACCTCTTCCTCGTATTAAAAACGCGGCCATTATTCGTGACTCGCCCCCTTTTCTAATCACTATCTCAAAGAAGGGTCGTGACGCGATGTTCGATCGAGTTTCTGATAAAAAGAAAATGTCACGCATGACGCATTGTTTTCGTTTTTGTGATGCTTAAGCTAGAACGCGAAGAATGAGTCTGCGTCGTGAAGAAGCGATCTCAATATCCACTTAGTGTACCTTTAAGATTTATTTCCCCGCCCTTGGGAGCGGGCAGATAAGCGCACAGGTAGAGCAGTAAGTTGGAATGGCGTGTATACGTGAGCCGCCAATATATGCAAACGATTCAACACTAAGGTGTGCTATGAATAAGGTGGACCCCTTTTCGTGCTGAGAATATAGACGATTCACTAATTTCACCCTTTTCATGGGTGTAGACCAATCGCACGGGAAGGAGCCTTCGTAGTCCTTTGCTTTGAGAACAACAAATATTCCATGGCTAATCGTGAAGCCGCTTACCACTTCGCGATAGGTTTTGAATAGTTATTATTACTGATGCTGCGATTTCTTAGCCTACAACGAACGATAACACGATTGGAGGTAGCCACGCCCCTCTCGTGATCGGGCTGTCGGTGGTCTTGAGATACATCTCATTTTAGGGGCGAAGTTCCTTAGGGTCTAGCCTTGTCCGTCCGTCCGTCCGTGCTCACGTCGATTGCCATCCCATCTGCCATCTTAAAAAAGAAAACAAATGTTTGCGCAGTCGACAGGATTCGAACCTGTGCGGGGGGACCCCAATGGATTTCTAGACCATCGCCTTAACCACTCGGTCACGACTGCGGGACGAGTAGGTGGCTTTGAGATGTGGTGGTAACTCAAGAGCTGGGGTTTCTGTCATGGATGAAACGTTGCATGTAGCCGCTCAACGTCTATACAGGAGAGGGCGCTGCGGTCAAATGCATATATAATCGCGTTAAACTTTGCACGCATTGGCTCAACATTTATAGACGACGGGGCGCTGCGGTCAAATGCTCCAATGCGTATATAACCACGTTCCATGCCACACATTCTGTTTCTCACGTGGATAAAAACAGAGCAGACGCCGCTTCGCCCCAATCAACATCATTCACCACGTGGAGATGCGGTAATCTTTTTCCTGTTTTGTTGTTTTCTTTTACTCTGAGTAAATTCAACCAGGACGATTTTAACCCATGACTAGGGCAGAAGTAGAAAATTCATTCTGCTCCAGCCATCACGGTAAACGTCCACCAGCTGGCCTGCGAACTGACTGTAATTTAGTAAATTCAAGTTTGAAACACGTGCTAATGCCAAGTGTAGTTAAACATACCCTTACCACACACACACAAAAAAAAATCTGGTACATTTACTTTTTTGCAAAGCAGTTGGTAGGAACAATCGCTGCCTTCTAGGAAGGGAGCTTGTCGGATGGCGAGGTTGCAAATACATTTAAATCTAACAATATATCGCAGCAATGTGACACTCAGCATGACATTCCGCATGCTACATCAAGCCCACCACAATAGTGCAGACTGGTATTTTAGAATCCTAAAATTTGCGCAGCCTGTTCATTCGACGAGCTCAGCCTGTGGACTGCAACCATTGGCTGTCTCATGTGCCTTGCGGGCAAAGTAGACGCGCCACATTTCATCGAGCTCACCATCTCTGACAGCCTGAGAAATGAAAGGAGGGGGGGGGGCACTTATCTCTACTATAGGGGGCTGGATGATGCATTGAGCAGCAGTGGCGTAATAGATATGACGGCGCCCATGGCAAATGAAATTTCGCGCCCCTCATAGCCCATGGCCAAGTGAAATTTCGCGCCCCTCGCGTAGCCCCGCTGCCATTCGCTTTCCATAGGGCACTGTTGGGAGTCGGCTCAGGCCTCCGAAGTGGCGCCTGGGTCCCTTAGCTGTTCGCCGCTCAGTTACGCCACTGGTGAGCAGTCAGGTTTGAGCCACCGGAGTGAGCGCTTGACAGGTTTTTCAAGTCTTCCGAGTGCTGGTCCGAACAGCGTTCAGGGCTACTGGCGTAGGCATCGGGAGGGGGGGGAGGGAGTGTTCGGGGGTCGAGCCGCTCTCTTTAGGCTTTGTGCTATTCACAACTAAAGCACGTCGCTCGCCCTCTCGCGGACGAACGAATAACCGTTTTTTAAACACTTGCATGAATTCATCCACCTGAGGTTTTTTTTTTAAACACTTGCTTTACCATTCATTTCTGGGCTTAAATGCTTGTCTAGGTTTATTTGGTTCTTCTCCTTTTATAATTACTCTTTCTTTCCCTGGCCGACGAGGTCATCACTGATCCCTTATCCGGCTCCTTAGTCGAAGAGTTTGGAGACCCCTGCTTAATCCTTGAGAGCAAAAGCGCAAAAGCCAAGAGCGCCATGACTATACACTTAACGTCAACTGCGGGATGACTTCAAGTGAGACGGTGTTCGGCCGTATGAAACATTCTGCGTTAAAAGAGGCGGGAACGCAACTAGCCGATACGTTGAGTTCGTTAAGCTCTCACTGTCTAAGAAAATTAAGGCTGGCCTTTTTCCGTTTTTTTTTCCCTGCTCCATGCGCTTCCAGATGTCGCTTCGCCGAGGACCAAGGGAAAGTCCGGGCAGGAACTCCCTAACGCGCGCCTGGTGTCCAACGCCATCCAGGGGGCCCCGCCCGACCCCCTGCGTCGGAGACCGGGGCGCCACACAAACCTCTTCATGGCCTTCGGACAGCTGGTCGACCACGACATCGCACTCACCCCAGATGTGCGAGGACGTAAGTGGCACCTCAAGAAGCCTGGTGCTTCTTTGCATTTCGTTCTTCTCTAGTTTTTTATTAATACCTTTAGCCTCTTTTGATATTATTATAATGGGTCAAAGCGATATCATAGGCTCCGCTATCCGCGATTGCATAAAACAATACTAAAAAAAGTCTCCATAAAAAAACACACAAAAAAACCTGTTTAGTTGTTTAGATAGCAGCAGTTTACTTAGTCTGCCAGACTATGGCGACATTGTTACCCATGCAGTACGGCTCCTGGCCTGGGTGGCTTTAACGTGCATCACGCAGTAGTGATACACGACCGCGCGCCGGCACGATGCTCATCCAGATCGAAACGGGCAGGGTGGGGATTGAACCAAGGATGCGTGGGCCGGTTCGATAACGTATTCGGCCACCGAACCATCACTATTCGCAACATCAGTGGTAATTTATAACAATCAATTACAGTTCGAGTGCAGAAGTTAGATTGACAGCGACTTTTGATCTCCAAATTCTTATCATGCATGAAAAACAACGTTTAAGGTGCGATCGTTTAAAAGTATTTAGAAGACATTAAACCGTCCTTTCGAGGATTGAAGAAGAACCTTATGTTTGATCAATCTACCCGGTACATTGAGCTCGGAAACTGTGTGCATATTTCATGTGACATGAGGTCGCGTGACGTCGATCTTTTCGCTAATTTAGCGGGGAAACTAAATCGGTGCATAGGTCTCGTGGCGGCACGTCACGTGACATGAAATTAGCGCGGGAAAAGCGATTTCCTCACCGATTTTGGCGGGAAAATTTGATTGGTGCGTAGATGACGTTAGGTCAGGTCACGTGCCGTCAATTGACATCACGTGACCTAAACACCGTTTCACTTTCCCCGCTAAATTGAGCGGGAAATGCACGGACGGACGGGCGGACAAAACTTTGCGATTGTGCGGCTTCCCTTAGGAAGCATTTCATGCCTTAACGGGGTACTCCGGCGGTTTTATGAGCTACCTACTACTACAAGTAACTGCATCTTCTTAATCTCTGGCCCTTAGCCTGTCCGGTATGTTAGTTTGCATCGCGAAATTCAAAATAGTGATTGAGAAATCGACAAATAAAATTGACGCCCCAAGAAAACATTCACATATACCCGCACTTTTCAATGCCGTGACGTCAGTGGCAGGCAGGCTTGCCAGTCGAGCAGGCGATCTGAATACTCCGACCATTCGAGCATTTGAGCACCGACCATTCGAGCATTCGAGCACCGACCATTCGAGCATCCGACCATTCGAGCGAGCTTCGCAATCATTTATTTGACATTATAAAACCGCTGAGAATCAGATGGAAAAAAATTCTGCAGACCAAAGAGTGAACCCCTGCCTGCCACTGACGTCACATTTTTATTGTTACCAGTCTTCATGGAGTGGGGGTCTAAATTAAGTAAACCTGATAAAAGAAACACCCCGAGATAAAACGAGAAATTACTTAAGAACAAAGAAAAACTTGATCGTCCGATGACAAGCGATTGGTCCACGCCCGGTGTGACAATCAACAGAGAGGCGACGGAACGCAGGGGTTAAAAATCAAAACAAAAAATTTAATCAGGCGCTAAAAATCCGCGCACGGCGACAACAGGACAAAACCAACAGAACGAAACGCGAACACGCGTTCCTCCAAAAACACAGTCACGAACCTTCGGGCAGCGAGATCCCAAGGAAAAACAAACCAGCACTCAATTCCCGACACAACGCGAATCAACTGGCCGCTCGCGGCACGAACTGCAGCCGGGAAACAAGTTCGCCGGTGCAAAGTAGACGAAAGTTCCGAGGAAGGAAAGTCTCCGCTGCTTGAACCAAAGTCCACGGGAAAGTTCGAACGAAGTCCGCAGACTCACCGACGCCTTCGGTCCGACGGACGACGAAGACTTGACTTTCCCGGCGTGGCAGACTGGTTGCTCGGCGGCCGACGCGATGCAGCACCGCACACACACACACACTACCCGAGAAGGGAAAACCAACATCCGTAGGCAAGCACGCCACTACGGGCAAACGCCGAACAGGCAACACTGGAGCAACCTGCCCAAAATAATTCCAGAAAGTTCAACTGACGGGAACAGATGACGAGAGGAACGGCCAACCGACCTGACCGGCTTGTCCGGAGGGCTTCGACCCCTCTCCCGCCAAAACCGTGGCTTATATAAGCTATGGCTCCCCCAAAGTGTTTCACCACATTCCCGTACAATGGAAGTGCCGCAGTCTCCAGAGTCTCCGAGGTCGAGGTCGTAGAAAGTCACTTCCTACTTGGACCAAGCTACCCAAGCAAAACATAAAAAGAAAATCTCCCGACGATTGGCCTCGACTGAAACATATGTTTACAATTTCTCCCTTTCGGAAGGAGGCAAAAGCTGTCCAGCGACCTTGTCTTGGCGGCAGAGATGCGAGCACCTCCAAAGGTAATCCCATAAGAGGAAGCGGGAATCACCAGGGATCGATTCGAACGAGTCCCATAGGGGGATCTTTCAGTGCAAAAGACAAACACGTGCGGAACAGAGACACAACCGAAATAATGCAACAAAAAATACTAAACTTCGTGTTACCAGTTGAGGCTTTCAGTTTGAAAAACACCCCCGAGGCCCGAATTTGTAAATTCAATGACCTCGCGAAACAGATTATTCTGACCTAATATTTGGTATACTAATTCAGCGATGTTTATTGGTGTGTTTAGAAAAATTTCAAGCAAATCGGGGACAACAAAAAAAGAAAAAAAACGCCGGGGTATTTGTTTAAAAACTTGAATGCGTCGTTTTCTATAATAGGCTGATATCACCAAGCGTTCGGGGCATGCCTAAAGCCAGTATAAATTATGTCCACAGGAGACAGACAGCAGCGCACGAGACAGTGTTTGCTGTCTCCTTCTGTGCCCGCGCAGAGCTCCAGCAAGGTTGTCGAACGTGCAGACCTAAAGTTTCTCAGATTCATCGTGGCAGTGGCAGTGGAACGAAACTGGCTGGTGAGATCGGTCTATTATGTGGTTTTGTTATTTCAGTGTGAAAATGTCCCGTTGACCTAGGACAGAAAAAATAAGGTATTATATTTATTCCAAGCTCGTCATTCAAGACATCTTAAAGGCCAAATTGTAACATTACTAGGGGTGTGCGAATATTCGCCATTTTTGAATAACGAATCGAATATTACCCTATTCGATTCCTTAATCGAATCGAATAATAATTTTCAAAAGTTTCGAATATTTTCCGAATAATTTCCGAATAGTGGTTAGGCTGTCGCGTCGCTAGATTCCCTTCACAGGCGTCCCACAACGCGCCGACACGCCCGCCATACCTACCCGCAAGATGGCAATACGTACTCTCTTCTCCTAGACAATGATTGTCATCATCGGGAGCAGCAGTTTCTTTCTATGCGTACGTTGCCGCTGCCTCCATTAGGGACTACTGTGTTAAGTATAACCCGCCTGTAAGCGATTTGCCGAGAAGCGCGACAGGCGATGTCAACCCGCTTCGCTGTCGCTCGGTCAGTCGCGCGATGAGGCAAGCCGCATGAAAGTGGCGTGAGCAAGCGACCAAGGCGATGAAGACGTTTTCCAGAAATCCAAACATTGAGCGACGCAGGTGAGAAATCTCCGTCGCTCGCTAAATCGCTTACATGCGGTTCAGCCTTTAGGTACCGCTTTTGCACGAGACTGCTCGTGCACGCTTTCGGAAAGCGTGTCGTGGAGACGTTTCAGAACTGCTTGCAACGGTACCGCAGCTCTGTAGAAGCGGGAAATTGTTCGAAGAGAAAGTGCAGTAGAGTGTTGAAGTTTTTCGGCCGCTCCCATGCAACAAATTGGAGAAGCCACAACAGCTGCTTGTGTCGAGTCTGTCCCAACACTTTCCTTGTTTGTTCCACGTGTTCAGTATGTGAAGATGTTGCTTTTTGAGGGCGGAAGTGGAACAAGACAATGCTGTTTTCCCAGAATTTTCCCAGGTCAGTGAAAACAAGGTTCCTGGAGTAAGCACACAGGCACATCACGCCCTTGCCACCTTCCTTGATCCTCAAATCAAGGACATCTGCCACAACAAGGAATAAAAAGAGAATGTAGAGTTCCTACTAAGTGCAGTGCTTCAGGATGTGCCAGGCTAAAGCGAACTGTGATTTTATGTTCGGCCTCCACGTGGACCATGATATTATGTTTAGCATTCTGATATTTTCATAGCTTTTGTCTCTACTTAATTATATATTGTTGAACTCTAGTCATTATCGTCCAGTCGGGTTTTTACAATAATTTTAAGAAACATTTTGTAGCAATAAAAACAATTGTATAATCTCTTTGCTCCTCTTTAATAGCTGTCTACTTACTATTCGGAGACTATGCGAAAATTATTCGATTCATAGTCGTATTCGATTCGGTGCCACAATTATTCGATTCGTATTCGATTCGGTTTCAAAAATCACTTTTCGCACACCCCTAAACATTACATAAAGAGAGACAATAAATATTGCGATTTGTGCTGGGGATCCTACCATGACAGAAGAGAGCTGACCTAAAAAAAGACGCGGAGTTTCTTGATTTTCCGCAGTGATATCATCTAGCTGTCTATCTGTACGAGGAAGGAGTGTGCTCCATCAGTTCCTAGTTTGCTAGATCACTACATTACGGAGAGTCCATTTCGTAACGGTCGAAATAATAAGATAAAAAGTCTCACTTCCTCCAGAAGCAGTGGGGCAACGATTATTGCTACTTCTGGCCACTTCCACACACTCCCGGTACCCCGGGCGCCTAGTCTGCAATCAACGCATTGACGCTTCACGCGGCAAACGTCGGACAGGCGCAAGCGGACTGGTCCCTCTAAACACGTAATAATGATTCTTAGAAATGATGCGCTAGTTTTGTTTCGGAAACTGAAGCACGCTGGATGGGGTTATAATTCAAAGACAGGCTTATAGGGCGATGCAGTCGGGGATTAAGCCACTGGATCCGGGGAAAGCAGCGCCATTGCATTTCCTGCATGCCAGCAGGACACAAACAGATGCTAACATAGAGACGACCAAAACCTCGCAAGCAATTGCCTGATCGATCCCTCTTGCCATGGAAATGGCCATTTTTGTCCTTCAAAATCTCCGAATCTTCTAGTGATGGGCCGAACCTTTGCCGAATCGAAAGTTTGCTGCCGAATCTTGGGATTCGGCAAAGTCGAACTTTTACCGAACTTTTTTAGAGATTCGGCAAAGATTCGGCAAAAATACATTGTTACCAGGCTTAACGTTGAAATTTAGTTTTTTCTGGCGAAAAAAAGTTTTATGTTTTTTTCTTAACTTAAATGCAACATGTAATCCATATTGACACAGTTATTACTAAATAAGGTGATATTCTACAATATAATTGTAACGGTGTCGTTTTTGTGTGTTTACTGACAATTTTAGTGACTCCTTGCAGACGTGGCGTGGTTGGGTTGGGTAGAAGCGAGCGTGGCGCAGTCACGAATCACGCTACAAGAGTTTCGGTTTGGGGCATTATTAGTTCAAGCCTGCATGTGTGTGTACATTGTTAAAATGAGGGCAATAACGCTGCGTTCTTGCTTTCTCTGAGACTCACCGTTCTGTGTGCGAAAATAAATGGAATGGTTGCTGAGCCTTCACCAGAAGAGATGATAATATTATTGTAAATATGCATGTTTTACGATTTGAGTCACTTGACGTCAGCTATGCATGAAAGTGTGCGTCCGATATCTGCAACGTCTCGTTTTTCAGCTTTAAAATGCCAGTTTCTGGTGTTAGGACACACACGAACGTTTAGAAAGATAGGGAAAGTTAGAAACGTCGAATGTGCAATGTACGAGCATTATAGTTCTGTGGTTAGTTTTATGCAGATACAGGAAAATCGCGAAATAACGCTAATTGAAAAAAGTAATATTATTTTGTTTTGGCACACACTACTTCTGAGCCGAAAACAGAATTGTTATATTTGCGAGGAGTGCTTTAAAGTAATTGTTGGCCAATGTTTCAACTAACTCGTTGCATCACTGGACATGTCAAATGAAAATCACGTCATCCAGAATGTACCGCATCATTTGTTACTTGCGCAGTGGACTGCGTAAATTACTTGTCGATCTTCTACTCTCGAGGCAGAAGATATTGAAGAGAACCACGCTCGCTCACAAACGCAGTTACCGTGTTGCCTGCTCACTCCACACCTCGCCGTAACCACTGGTTGTATTACGCTGCACCACCGTGCACTGCACGATAGTAACCGCACGACTGCACGGCGTCCATTTGCAATCCACGGCCCCGTTAGCCCCGTCGTGTTCACGCGCGTGCGGAGACATTTGCCGAATTTTCGCCGAATCTTTGCCGAACTTTCCTTCAAAAGTTCGGCATCTGCCGAACTTTGCCGAATCTGAAGTTCGGCAGAATCGGTCCATCATTAGAATCTTCTGGAGGACACTTTGAAAGCTTCGAAGATTTTTAATGTCTTAAAGCAGTCGTATATGAGAGCCCAACTACCCAGAACACTATTTGAGGCTCGAAATTCGTTTTCCTTCCACCCGAAATCCGCCGATCGAGAACTGGCTGGTTTGAGTCGAGCTCACCCTCTTCTCCGTGGTCACGTGCGTTTTCTATGGTTTAGACACAACCACCAAAGATAAACAAAGTCATGGGTCATTGAAGGAGCACACTCAATACTAAAATAAACAAACAATATTATACCTATTTGTTCTGGCCTTTAAAAAAACTGCAAATACGTTCATTAAAGAAAAATTTGCACAGCAGCGTGATTTTTGGTAAAATTCTCTTCTCTATATTTCGTCTTCCTCCCCCGTCCAGTTTCAGTTTCGGTTTCGAGCAGTTGCAGATTTTGATTTTATCAAAAATATACGTGACGCCGTAACAAAATATTGATTGTGTAGCCTTCGGACACCAATACATATCGCCTAAAAAGAGTAAAATACAAAAAAGTGAAAGCCGTTTACAACTCCCTGTAATGCCGAATTAGAGCGCAGCTCTTGAGGAGGAGGAGGGAAGGGTAGTTGGGGGGTCACGTGACCTCGGGGGAGGGGTCACGTGACCTCGGGGGGGGGAGCCTGGGGGTCACATGACCTGGGGTGTCACCTGACCTGGGGGTCACATAACCTGTGGGGTCACGTGAACTGGGGAGGTCACGTGACCTGGGCCGGTTACGCCACGACGGCGATGGCGACGCCGCTCAAGCCGGAAACGGGCGCCTAAGAGCTGCGCTCTAAAATTGGAGGGGTTTCAGTGTCCGTTTAAGTACAGCTCTGAGATTTTTCGTAGCGGGTGCAAACCTCGTGTATAGGCAAACGCAATAGTGTGTGAACAGCGCGTCGTTCTGCAAGGAGGTGTTCTCACGTGGTCGTTACTCGTAAGAGATGCGAATGCCGCTCGTCATGATCGGGGACTCCTTGCAGCCAACAATTCGCTGCTCCAGTGCTGCGGCGACCAGGTCTCTCCTGACTGCTTTCCCGTGCGTGTCTCTGACGACGACCCGTTCTTTGGCCCGCTCAACGTCAAGTGCCTCAACGTGGTGCGCTCTTCGGGCTGCACCGACTGCTCGGGATTCCGTGAGTGACATCGTGACGCTGGCTTGCGATGAGCCGATTTCGCAATGGGCTTTGGACATGTCGCTCCCCAGACCAGCGATACTTCCAGTTAGATAAGTTTTAGAACAAAACTACAGGATCCGATCGAGAAAGTAAACCCTACTTTTCGGCCCGCATAAAAAATCTACGCATCGCAGAACGCTCAAACTCCGCCTAAAGGTAGAGCTAGAGGTCACGACCAGATGCCAAAGTTTCAGCCCGATCCGATAACTTAATCATAAGTTATAAGTGATTTTCTGAAAATTTCAATGGGAAAATGGCGGCCGACGGAGTTTTCAAATACATGGCGCTCTATGGCACCAGAGACCGAAAACGGGCAAAAATGGGCTCCATTTTCCCAATGAAATTTTCAGAAAATCACTTATAACTTTTGATTAACTTATCGGATCGGGCTGAAACTTTGGCATCTGGTTGTGACCTCTAGCTCTACTTTTAGGCGGAGAATGAGCGTTCTGCGATGTGTAGTTTTTTTACGCGGGCCGAAAAGTAGGGTTTACTTTTCTCGATCGGACCCTGTAGATTAGCCGGTCTTATTTTAGGACGATGTAGCAGAAAACAAACGTAACTGCATTATAATGAATTAAGTATAGGGTTGGTAACCGTTTTATTTTGATAGAAGTTATTTTTTTTTAATTTACGTGCCCCAAAACAATTATGCAGGTCTCCTCTTTGGTGCACAAATATATAAATATGAACAGAAAAAGAAAAAGAAAGCACAATTGCAGGTTTCAAACACAAAGCAACCAACACACAATATTTACAGTTCGGCAACAAGCACTTTCACTTGGTTCCTGAACACCTTAATGTCACTGTATATATCAAGTTCAGCATTTTCAATATTGATAAATATAGATTGTATCCGTGACAGGGGAGATGGTTTACAGATAATGTGAATGAGGAGGACATGAATATTTACATCACATAAAAGCGAAGCATTGTCAAATACGATATTTACAATTTTGTACAGAAAAACTTATAATCTGCTCGTCAATAATTTACATTAAACCTTAATTGTTTTTTATTTATACATCTATTTATAACAACATGAGGATACATGACATCTCATTTCACAAGAAATAAGCAACTAAACTTTAAAAAAAAACATAGTAGAAACAACACGAAATACAATATCTCCTGGAGAAACACTTATTCGAGAAAAAAATTAAACCAAAGGAAACTGGAAGCCGTAAGATTCGAAATAGCTACAAAATCAAATAAAAATATCTACAGACCTATCTAAATTGCAGTGGACAGCGTTTACTTGTTGTATATATGTATATATGCTGAGCAATTACGCGTTCATGACGGGCTTATACAGAAACCGATGAGCATATAGTAGAGCTGGCAACGTTCCCTAATAATGAAGAGTCAATAAAAATTGTCGTGAAAGAACAATAAAAATGCTATGACGAAAAAAAAGGAATAAAATCTTAGTTGCAATCCCCTCCCGTTCAAAACCAAAAACCTGTATTTCCGAAAACGGATTTTGCATCTACAGCTAGCAGATGCCCACGCAGAATTGAGCTTTGTGCTATAGGAAAAGGCCAATTACATGACTTTTTCGTCAAAGTTCAGTGACTGTTGCAGGATCACTTGACAAGTATTTATAGAAGCGATGCAAGCGAAATTGCATATGTACGAGTTCTTGAAATCCTTTCCTTAAAAATAGTACATTACAGTTCTTTGATAAAATCCCCAATCTTACTCATCTTAAACTCCATCTTAAAAACGCGGTAATCTTATAATGTTCACAACATTTCACCGTGTTTCTTTAATAAGGCAGTAAGTAGCTCAATAAATGCATTAGTATTTGTTAACGTGGCTGCGGCGTTTAGTAGGGCGTTTGTACTTACACTTTCAGTGGTATGAATGCATTTGCACATAATAAGTTTGATCTTACGAGAGCTGTCTGAACTGGGAGATGCTTGTGGCTTATTTTCTAGCCAGAGCAATTCCGCTTTTCAAAGAAGGGACGACAGCGCCAGCGTGAAGGCATGTACTGATAATAGCCAAATTCCAGGCGAGCAAACAAACAACGTTGTGCACCGATAACAAATGCAGCTTTTTAGCAACCTAATCGAGCAATTTTTGGCTGTACCCGCCTGTATCGCCTTTTGAAGATCAAGTTTTTTTTTTCCAGGTTCTATTTGTTACTCTTTAGAATACAAAGAACTAACAAATAATAGTATGATACCTTTCTGTGCTTCGTGTTTATTGAATCTTGGTGTGCAGGAATCTTGTGTAGGGTAATGTGAGCAGTATGTGGCCATTCAGAAGTAAGCAATGTGCGTGTTTAGAGAAGTGTACGCCGAAAAGACCGGGAACTGCAGAACTTTCGGAATTTGAAGCACCGACATGCACACGGACGCGCAGGCTTCCGCATTAGCTGCAACATTGAAGAAAACTACATGAAAGAAAAATAGTACATCAAAGCCTGAAGAGCATATGACGCACTAAAAACATATGCCTGATTGGAGTATTTATTTATTTTCTTAAAGCTGCATTGCGACAATTTTAATGTAGTACTAAAAAATTGATGTTTGTATTTTTTTATAGTTTACCCTGAAAGAAGTGGAAAAAAAAAACGCGCCATCTTAACCTGAAGAAGTTCAATTCCGCTGCGTGACCGCAAAGGAAAAACGCATTGTTTCCCAGTCTGCAGCCACGTGAGGCTCTTGTGTGAACCACGGTGTCCCCTCATGGAGAGTACACACGTTTTCGTGACGCCATCTAACGCACGTCAAGAAAGCCATTCCTTCTCCGCTACTTCCTCCCCATAGCAACCGTCTATCGTCTCTATCGCTCGCCGTAACCTTCGGCGATGCCAAGCCCTTGAAAATTCGACAGGCATTGAGATATTGTGTTGACCGCCGTGCGTCACTCGAATGGACGTAGATACCCCAAACGGTAAACCGCTGATGTACCACACCGTGCAGCGTCACTCGAATGCCGAGTGGAGTATGAGTTGACGGTACTACCTGCCGAAGGCTTGCAGACCTAAAACCCGGCCTCGCGCTTGTAGATGGCTCGTTTGGACCCAAGCTGAACAAAGCATAGCACCCACAAAAATATAGTTTCATATTTTTCATTAGGTTATTGGTGACATAACGTAATTCCCACAATTAGTTGGCCGAAGTCAGAAAATTGTTTCACCACCCCTTTAATAAATTCATGACCATGCTACAGTAAGTATAAATGAGACATGCTAGTAACTGGATACTGGTTTACATTTAAAAGAAAAAAAATAGAATCGACCCCGGCTCAATAGGTACAGGAATACAACAATACCCTTGTTTCACGCGCACACTTACCTGCAGTTACGCTAAGCCACAGTTAGCGCACAAAACTCGCGGACAACGTTCTGCAGATTTGCAGTCAAAGCTATGGGCGAACGTGCGCTTCAGCATCTTGAGCACCCATCAATGCAGTGCACGCACGCTCTTCACTTCTTCTGAAATAGCTGTCCAAGAGTATAGCGCGGTAACTGTGGTGCCACGTAACAGCCGTTAATGCTGAGTTAACCGCGGTTAAGGGTACTCGTGTAAGAGGGATATAAGAATCTTGTTTTATTTTATATGTTTGCCACAAACCTAAACCGCAGACGAGAGGCGGTTCGTGAATCAGCAGACGGCCTACTTGGACGCTTCGCACGTCTATGGCATCTCGGCCGCGGCCCTGGCTACTCTACGGGACAAGTCCCAGCCCGAGTTCCTGCTGCTTCCCAACGGGATCTTGCCCCCGAGTTTAAACCCAACCGAAGATGGCTGCAGCGACCCGAGCTCGAGCCAGTTCTGCTTCCGCGCCGGAGACGGCCGCGTCAACCAGCAGCCCGGCATCGCGTCGCTGCATATCTTGTACGCCAGGCAGCACAACAGGCTTGCCAAGGAGCTTGGCAGAACGCACCCAGAGTGGGACAAGGAGACAGTCTTCCAGGAGGCCAGGTCAGTGCGCCCCCGACTTTCGTGACACAGCAATACTCTAAGGAAATTTGGATATTCTAGTTTCCCACAAAGTACTTGGAAAAGTTAATCGCAGCAATCTGTGGGAAGCTCTGGGAATGATGATGCTTATGATATTTCTAGACCTAACAAAAATTACAACATGGTCAAATGTCATGCGCAGTGCCATACGTACCGCAGATTGTTTTCTAAGGTCTGCACATGTGAGTCTCCTTTTTGCCTAGCTCTCTCGTTAGATTGCAGCGATTGGCTTTTACGAGTGTTTTATGGGAAAGTAGACACTTCAGATACCTTGTGCTCGAGTCACACTTGAGCGACAAACAGCAAAAATCGACACCGAAAAGCCTCAAACACAAGCAGCATGCACGGGATGGTACCTTTGGCAGGTTTGCAGTGTCCCTGTGCTCGTAAAGTGGGCACGGGTGATTACAAGCGTGCTAAAGATACCTTCGCGCCCAGCAAGGTTATCAACAAAACCGTCAGTCACCACAAACATTCATTCTTGAAACCCACATCTACATCGATGTCTCTTCGCCATCCATGAAACATCATGCAGTTTCCTTTGTGCGACTTACACGTGTATCGACTGACGGTTTTTCTTACGCTTGGGGGAATACGGGGAACACACGTGGCAACATCCTTTGAGGTGGGCATACAAAAGCTGGTTCAACGTCATGATTACTGCCCAAATCTGGAAGCGGAGTACCTGGACGAGTAGCTAGATTATGTGTCGAAATGTTATGTACATTCAAATATATTTTGATCCCTCTTTTTTTTTCAGTTCATAAAAAAATGAACAGCCCTCGTTTTTGAGCACATCAATTAACTTTTCTGCACGACGCTTCGTCTGTTGTGTTTGTTCGCGTTTCTCTTTCGTTTGTGTGTACCGCTTTCCCAATACGCTAAATGTTCTAAGCAAAACCCCCGTATGCCTTTACCGTTCACGCTAACAGATATCACATTCTCAACATCTAAGACTTAGATGCCAAGAACGTGAAATATGTCTAGTCTCAGAGATTTACGTGAAGTACAGAAAACTCTAGATATGATTTACGTCAGTTTCCCCGGTGTCCCGCCCGTCTCTGGAAACGTCTAAAACCAAATGTTGCACAGTATGATAGTCGTTCCCAGATATATTCATTTCAACATAAAATATATTTGAAAGATTTGTGTGACGAGGCCGGCTGTGCTTACTGCCGTAACCGTGTGCATATGGGACTGTGATATTCACTAATCTTAAAGTACGACCTCCATGTAGTTACCAGAAAGCCTTTGTTCATCAGAAAAACTATAGCGTGCTGTTCCGGGAGACTTTAAGGCTCTTATCTCATCAGGAGCCATAATCCGACAGCTGCACGCGATGCAGTCCCTGAGGTCATAGTTGGCACACTTGGGATTAGCGCGCTCAACTTTGGCAGACCTACACCTGCGAGACCGGAATTCTCTAACAGTGTCCATGGGGCTCAGCTTAGAGCACGATGAAGTGGCAGGCCTATAATTGCGAAAGCTAAGTTAATATTTGGAGTAAGCCTGCATTACGCCATTGTGCTGTCGAGCCAATGTGTACTTGTTTTACATTTTAGCGCAGCTTCTTTTTGTTGTTTAATTTATTGCATAGCGGCAAGTTGAAACCGAGAACAGTTTGACCTAAATAAAAGTCTATAAAATATCTAAAAAAGCGCACACAGACTTAATCCTTGTAAAAAAAAATTCTGGATGCCAGCCGCACTCCGATATCTTAACAAAAAATTGTTCGAACACCGGATTGCGATAACAAGGCAAGGAATTCAAAAAAGGATTAAAGTAAGAAAAAAATTGACACATGCAGTTTTTTAGTCGTACCAGGTAACAAGAGAGGCAACCGCCCACCGCTTATCACATCACGCCAGCGGCTCTCACCTAGTTGCTTTGATTTTTCCCCAGTGTTATCCGGCAGCCACTAACCGTCGCGGAGGTCCGCTAAAACGCCGGGCATGCCTGGGAAGCTG
This sequence comes from Ixodes ricinus, assembly GCA_037355805.1. Lineage (NCBI taxonomy): Eukaryota > Metazoa > Arthropoda > Arachnida > Ixodida > Ixodidae > Ixodes > Ixodes ricinus. The sequence continues at coordinate 31,467 of JAZHYW010011463.1, read as the reverse complement.
TCCAAAACCGATGTTGGCCAACACGTGTTGTCTGTTCAACTGTTTGCGTGTTCCCAAGCTAGCGTTCCGATCGTCCGATTCGAACGAAAACAAAGACCACGTCGTGTTTTACGAGTGCCGCCAGACTCAAAGGAACGGCGCGCTGCGTGAAAAAGTGCATTTCGCTCTTTAACACAAATCCGGCCGGGCGAGAAGAAAAAGCGAGCGATAACAATGGATTAGGCCCCTGCTTCGCGGCCGTTTAATGGGGTCCGCAGAAGGGGCTCCCCTCTGATGTAAGCGATAATGACGGCGCCGAAAAGAAATACACGGAAGATGCTGACGCAACCGGGGACAAAGAAACGACCCTTGTCAAAGCAGGCGGTTGTCTCGAGCGGAGTTGACCACTCAGGAAATGCGCCAACTTTCTGGAACCGGTGTAAATGCTCTCGTTCCTAATGGCGCATTCAACTCCGGAGTGACCCATAGGGGATAGGCGCTGCGATTAGGGCTGCACCGGTGACAAGCGTTTCAGCTCATCTACAGTCATAGCATATGTTACCTGACCATCAGTGTGGCTTGCGAGATAGCCGATGCTCAATCGAGGTGGCCAAATGGGCGAGATGTTTTGTCGTCACAAAGGCAAAAGCGGCGCTCAGAGAACGGAGGAAAATAAGAAAGAACTAAACTGTAAAATCGCACAAAGCTTTCTTTCCGGCCCTTTCAATTGCTCGGCTGCCCAGCACAAGGACCGGGATAACATTGTGTCTCGGTCTGCAGTGCAACGCCAGGTGGCGGGGCTGTCTTTACAGACTCCTAAAGAGTAGTCTCTCGATTTACGCCCTATCGAGGTCTTCTAGGAGGCCATGTGGTCAGTCGTCCGTTCACTCCATTAGCCACCAGGCACGGCAGAGTAGAAAAAATGCTTGCCCGTGCCACTTCTTCATAGATTACGCTTATACTCAATCATTGATATCTCTGAAAAGCGTACAGCCAGCAACGAAGCATCGGTGTTGGCTGACCTGTTTTACTCGGAAACGCGATCTGTGCACGGGCAGTGAGCTTGCTGGACGCTGCGTTTAATGAACCTGAGCAGATCCCGTCTCTAAGACAAATCGTTCGTTGCGATTTTGTCAGTCGTTGGACGCGCTCTGAAAATATCGCTGATTCTTTTTATTCCTAGCTGACTTTGTTGAGGAATAGGATCGCCGCCAATTTTTAAAGTTACTTTGCTATTCGTCCACCGCCTGCTCAAATGTGGGCAAATAGTCATTGCAGGTTATCCGCAGTCGCATTAAACATCGACAGAGCTTATAGCCACTAAAAGCTTCACAAACTTAGGGCGTGGCCTTGTTATCTTCACGCTTCTTGCTTTGTGATTGGTTCTTCGGTGTTCCTTTTGGTCAATGTCGCACTCTTATTGGCTGGGGTGTGGCAAGCCCTGCCTGCGTTTCATAAGCCGTCAGTGAATATAGTAGCAAACACATCCCATTTTCAAAGTAGCTTTCATTTCTTGTTTTGCCCTAGAAGAGACAGGGGGATCGGTGACCGAGTGGGCTAAAGCGCACACCCAGCTCGACGCGCGTGGAGCGAAAGCTCGTGCTGCAGAACCCAGGGATCCTGGGCTCGAGCCCCACCCCTGCCCGTTTCGATCTGGATGAGCATCGTACCGGCGTGCGGTCGTGTATCACTACTGCGTGGTGCATGTTAAAGACCCCAGGCTAGCGGTTGTACTGCACTGGCTAAATTGCTCATCTACAGCGAGTCACTCGTCGCAACTTTAAATGGCTGACCAACTACGCGCTGTATAAATATCCCCACAACCCAATTTTGCCGTAGAAGAAGGCAGGCGTCGAAAATCCCGAGTAACCTATGAAATTGCGCAATCTCCTTCCCTCTACCGTGATGGCCTCGTCTCACTGAAGTGACTAAAGACAGATGCATTTTCTCCGACAAAACAAACTTCGCTTAATAGTGACCCAAGCATTATTTATTTAGAATCCCTTCTTCACAAACACGTTATTCTGAAGCGAGTTACCGATGCCAACAAGGCTGCTGAAAGAGTAGCTTTGTCCCGTCTGTGATCCAGATTTACCGCTTGTCGTTCTTGTTAGATGTCCCGCTAAGGATTACCTGCAACAAATCGCGAAGAGACAGGCACTGTTATAATGATCCTTGTCAGTTAACCTCTTTTTACGTATAATTTGAGGTTTCCTGCACCATTTGTTAAAACGGGCTGAGTGATGACCGCCATCCACCAAACGGGATAATGCGCCATAATGCAGACCGATGTGCGGACTCAGCATAATATAAAAACAGTAAAAAAAGTTGTTTGTTCTGAGTGCACAGATCTTCTGGCATCGCGGAATCGGTAGTGAGCTGGATGATGCTCAACAGAAGCTGTATACACCAGTGTTGGACAAAATACTCGATGAAAGTATTTAAGTTACTAAATACCTGCTTCATAAAGTATTTAAGCTACTACTCAAGTTACTTTCACTGTGAGGTATCTTGAGTAGAGCGCAAATACTTAGAAATGTAATTCAATTACTTTTGAAGATACTTCCGCATTGCGTAATTTGTATCGACGTGAGTGACAACGGCAATTATACAGTTGCGCAAACCTGGTTTACTAGAATGGTTTATTAGCACGCGACTGCACAAAACGGAAAACAAACAAGCGAACAAATATCGTAGGGCTATTTTTTGCAGTCCAACCATAAGGAGTAGAATATCACTGATACAATTAATTACAAAACATTTTTGGTTAAAAAAAGAAGGTCGCTTTAGCTATTTGCAACTTTAACGACCTAGGAGGGGCGCGCAGGTGCCTATCAAAATGGCTGTCATCTGGATGACCGTCGTAGAACAGCAGTGAACGGCGGGGTCTGCGACGCGTAATTAATTCTAGTTTTCCATTATACGAGCCGCTTTAGTTTATCTTTTTTACGCCAGGAAGTTGTAGGCAATCACATTTCTTGTGAAGCCGATCATCCAGGAGCTGGGGAGCGCGATTTTCACACCGCGGTACCACCATCGCTGAAAGTTGCGAATAGTGACATTGCTGAATATCACGTCCTGTGGCGGACCTCAGGCGCATCGTTTAACTACAATCTATATTCCCTATGGAGAGTTCACTATAAACAAACTTTGGATACGGAAATGAGTGAATGGATAACAAAGAGAGCCCACATAATAGCCATGACACTCGTCGCACCTTCTTCTACTAGGCTGCGTTCAGAAAGGCACTCAACGTTGGGAGATGCTTTGTTGGCATTTTGAGAGGTCATCCTACTCGTAGTTAGTTTCCTGTCCTGTTCTCTGCTTATCAATGTTCGTTTACAGACAGTGCTTACGAGAGCAATAAGTGCCGGACTGACGACACTTCTCGTTTTCTTCTATTTGTTATTTTCGGTGACACTGAAGTCAGGATTGTTGTCGTTGGTCGTTTCCCGTTCTGCACTGAGCCTCAGTGTGGCAATTTTTACTTTTCTAAAACCATCCCTTTCGTTTGAAAATTTCTGTTAAAAGATACTCTACCAAAAAAAAAATTGGCGCCTTTGGGAAGGCGAGGGCGAAAACCTTTATTGTATGTACTTTGGCGTGAAATATGAGTCACAATCGCGCCAAAAGCGATGTTTTCACGAGCTCAATCTAAGTCATCGGAGCGGAGCTTATCGGAGCTAGCAAGAGGATTTGGTCGTACCACGCTCACGCCACTTCATAACGAAAAACTCGGAAAAAGGCGGAATGTCAAAAATGTATTTGAGATAATGAGTACAAGAAACTCATAAGTGTGAACATTTTAGTGAAAAACCCGAAACTGAGGTGATGACAGACGACGACAAGGAAGAGAAGGAGAACGTAAATGTAATTAAAATATAATAGCAAATACTCTCGATCAAAAGTATTTGCAATATACCAAGATACTTCAAAAAGTACTTGAAATACAGTATCTTGAGTAGAGTATTTGAGATAGGCACAAGTCTCGTATACACCCAGAAGGCAAGCGATCTAGGAGTATCCTACACAATACTCTGCGAAGCCTACAACGACTATGCCCCTTCTGCAGGCGTATCCTGGTGGCCCAACACCAACACATCATCTATAAAGAATTTCTGCCGGAGATGCTGGGTTACCGTCGCAGTGCCGCTCTAGGCCTTGACAATCCCTGGGAGCGCACCCAGTACGAACCGAGTCGCGACGCATCGATCCTGATCGAGTTCACGACGGCCGCCTTCCGGTTCGGGCACGGCCTGGTCGAAGACTTTACGCTCGTCGACTGCCGGGGTGCGGTCACCCCCTATCCGCTCTCGGACCGCTTCTTCCAGGTTCAGGACCTCTACCAGAAGGTAAGGTTATCGTGTCTTAAGCATGTCTCCCACTCCTGTCTTTACATCTTCCTGAAAAGTAGTCTTTCGGTATAAGCCCGATGAGGTCTTAAAAGTGCCTGTCGCGAGCGCTCCTGGTGGCGGTACAACAGCAGAGATAAATGAGGCCCAGACGCCTGTTTTGCTGCATTTGACTCTGCAGCCAGTCAGGTGACGGAAACTAAAGCAGATAGGGGATAGGCGCTACTACGGCAGGTATACCCTTGCGTCCGCTTGCCTTGTTTCGCCATCACTTCCACAAGAAACCACCAGGATCGCTGTACCTGACAACACGGCACGCCGGCCCCGTGATGCAGTTTCTTTTCACTTCAGGACCAGCTTCGATGCATAGGTGAGATAAGGCTGTAAACACACCGCCGGACGACATGTTTCATGCATTGTGCTAAGTCCGCCCCGGAGCAGATAACAACAGTATCTGGACGAAAAAAAGACCGAGAGTGTGACGACGGGAGCAGTGCCTCATGCGAAGCGTTACGTACTCTCAGCTGTTCTAGTCCGAATTAATATCATGCCAGTCTTGATTATTTACTGAATTGACCAAATCAATGGAACATGACGTCAGATGTCGGAACGTTAAAGCACTCTTGAAATCATAGCTTAAGACGACTACAGTGTCCAGTTTTTTAGATTCGTAAGCAGGTGTATTATCTCACTAACGAACATCACAACTTCTAAGCAAAGGCGTTAGATTCGTAAGCAGGGGTATTATCTCACCAACGAACATCAAAACTTCTAAGCAACGGCGTTTCAGCCACGCAGAACTAAACCTGCGTCCTGGGCGACGCTGTAGAACCACATCATCGAGTCTGGGTTGGTGTTCTCTTTGTTTACGCTGTTGGCCATAAGTGATGAAGCATTTCTGTTCTGGTACGTGTATTATGTGTTAGGTCAATAACCCAATGTTCACGGTGACGCTTTATCAAACTATGGCTTCGTACCGTACACAGAACAAACGCCCCTTGTATACATGACACAGTTGCTGTCAAGTTTTCCCTCACTTGCGATAAAACGAAATCAGGCGTTTTTTCAAATCCAGGCATGTTGATAATATTTATCATCCTAGTAAATTTGAAGCAAAAAATATGTGCTCCCTCGGTGTACTACACTTAAATAATTTGCATACACACATCAGCGAGGAATGCGGTCCCTACTGTAGCTTCTGAAAGTACGCTTTAAAATGTATTGTGAGTGTACTTTTCTACAAAGTATGCCATTGAATAATTCCCACGACCAATAAACAAAGAGGTTCAAGAAAAGTATGAATTGAAGACGCAATGCTCGCTGGGATCAAGCATTAAGAAATGCTCTTTCTTTACGCACACATCTGTCTGAAGTTGTATTTTTCTGAAGATTATATTCTGGAGACTCTTCGAGAGCTCCATGAGAAAGTCGTCGCGCAGGAAGTTTATACTGTATTATTCTACAGTGATATCTGAGCAATGTGTAATAATAATTAATCCGCGGAGACTTTTGGAACAACACACAGACACCGCAAGTGTTTCTCAATAAGAAGCCCTATTAGATTACGTTGCTGCTGCGTCAAGGTCGGTACGTTAGCAGTGGCGTAATATCTCCTCCGAACACGCACATACCCTCAACAAAGAGAATACGGTGCCCAGCAGCTAATGCATAAAATGTTATGAAGAAAAAAATTAACCGTGAGAAACCACCCTCCTCTGACTTTCTCTTTCGGAAGGGTAAACGGGAATCATACTTCTCTTTGTGTAACGAAAAACATCGCGCGAAATGCGCTCGTTCAATTTACCTGCACCAGCTTACACCTGTGCAGAAAAGTGCAGGGCAATGAACTTCCGGTTGTGTCTTGAGACAGGCTGTACTCGTAGATCGAATTCGGCTGTGTGCACCAAGTGCAGCTGGTGCAGGAGGTGCTTGTGAATCGAACGTAGCAAACAATGTTCTTTAGGAACCATTAGCCACATGAGTTGCCTAGATACCGCCAGTCGCGCCCCCAGCACTGGCTTTCGATGCGGCTCCGTTGACGTCATTTCCTCTTCCGTCCATCCTCTAGGGCACGCTGGACCAGATTATGCGCGGTCTGTGCCTGCAGCCGGGCCGCGTACCGGGGCCATCGCTGTCGAACTCCGTGAGGCGCCACTTGTACCGGAACTCGACGAGCGAGGCGGGTCTCGACCTGGCCTCGATCGACATGCACCGCGGCCGGGACCACGCCATCCCGGGATACGGCCACTGGCTGCGTCGCTACATGGGACGGCAGGTGCAGTCCTTCGACCAGCTGGCGACCTACATGCCGGAGGAAGGGTCCAAGTCCTGCGCGGTCTCTACGAGTACGTGGTGCACCCATTAATCGAGTCAGCGTGTTCAGAAAATGAACATTTATAAATTCTAGGGTATTATTACATTTCACCAAAATAGCCTGCGGGATTTTCCAGACTGCGGACAATGTATGTTTCTCGGTCTATCTGTAAGTGCGGACTATGCAAGCATTGGTGTGTTTGTAGATCTTCGTTATGAGCAGATCGACATGACGGAGCTTGAGAACGTCAGACTATGCTAGCGATTACTTATGTGTGATACAATCTTTCTTGTTAGCTAATAAAGCAGGCGTTCGTCGAGGTGTGCTGTTAAGAAAAATTTATATATTTTACGTAACCGTAGACATGACTGGCAACGGAAAGAATAAAACAAACTCTGGACAAGGGACAACGAACATTTCTTTCAACTGGCAACAACATGAATGAGCCCAAAAGCACTCCCCGCAATTTCGAACCGCCATGAAAAAAGAGAGAAAGGATGTGAAGGAAGGAAGTGGCGAATACGCACATTTTCCTTCACACCCTTTCTCTCTTTTTTCTGGCGGTTCTAAATTGCGGGAGTGCTTTGGGCTCATTCATATTGTTGCCAGTTGAAAGAAGATGTTCGTTGTCCCTTGTCCAGAGTTTGTTTTATTCTTTCCGTTGCCAGTCATTGTTACCAACACGCTCTTCACTTAACGTAGACACGAGGCGTGAACTATTCAACAGATTTGAATCATATATAAAAGAAACGTTTTTCTTCACACTAAATTTGCTTTTGTGGGTTATACACCGGGTGCGGACTGTAGTCCAGAAACTAGGGTATTTTGTGGCAGGAGAAAGAAATATAAATAATGCCAAGACCATAAAACACAAGGACGGAAAAGACGACTGGGAAATCCTTTTGTACGTTTTTGTGTTTTATGTTCTTCTTATTACCTATATTACCCTGACCAGCACGCTTTCCATTCAAAGAATAAGAAATAAATGAACAGCCAAACAGGAAGACAGAGGAGTTAACCTGGGTAAGTGTGCCGGTTGGCCCACTTAGTGCGGAAGGGGAGGGATGGGGAGACTAAACGAGAAGTTGAAAGAGAAGTGAAAGCATGAAATCTTTGATGCGGAAACCAGTCAACACGAAAGCACGCTTGTATGAATTCATAGCCTCCTTCTCTCTGGCAAAGGGGCTCGGTGCCGGGGTTTAGCCACACAAAAGAGCTAAAGCCATGTAAGCGTTTGTCTCCTAAAAAATATTGTCTTAGTCTCCTGAATTTTTCAAAGGCGTTATAAATTCAGTTCATCCATAGGGCTTCTTTGCGCTTCTTCATTTTCAGGCAAAGCAAGGACACCGAAGGGCACGGTGCGAGAGTTTTGTTATATATAAAGCAGTATATATAAAGTTAGGTCACAGTGTCAAGTGAGTCACAGTTTCATAGGACGCCAAGTTTCACGGTGACGTCACGTGACTTATGGAGCCATGTGAAGTCACAATATCCCTTGGCGTCACCATGTCACGTGACACACTGACCTTATCGAGGCTATATATTGCCGCGTGCGCAACTAGCCAAGCAGGCAGCGCGCTCGGCTCCCACGGAAAGGACCGAGGTACGATGCCTGGGAGCGGACACATTTTTGTTATTTCTGTAAATGTCGCGGTCTGGGGAATTCGAGAACCCTGTTGCTTATTCGAGGCCCGAAGGTTATGCGCGCCGAACCTCCTACGCTGATTGTTCCAGAAGCCCGTGCGTGTACATAAGGGGTTCCGCGTGGCGAGCCGGCATCCGTCATTTGCCAGCGCTCGATCCAGCTGCCCCGCCGCCATCGTCGCCAGTGACGCCTGTACTTCTGTTTTCTTTCTGGGCACAGGATCGCCCTTATTTAACGTTTAGTTTTCTACCGAATCAATCGTCTCTCTGCCTGTGATTCGTGACAATGTGCGATGGACACAAAATCTCTGAGACTGACTCCATAAATGCTATATATATATATAAAAACGCATGGACTTTTGCATGTAGAGGATGAAGCTCGCTGCTCATGAACAGACCCGAGTTTATATTGTTTCCAGCTCGTGACAGAGGGTTGTGACTGAGGTTCGTTGAATGTGATTAATACTTGCCGATGAGCGACAAACATATGACTGAGAAAGTTAGTAACATAAATTCATGACATTCATTAGTAACGATGAAGTTAACTCCTCTTATAAGTGGAGCAAGAGTGCAGTCTACACGGTAAGCTTAGAGAAGTATGAGTTTAAAACAGAATTTGATTTCAAAGGTCAAGGTTTCTGGTTGTTGTAAGTTTGGCCTTTGAATCGAGATTCTCTTAACCTGCCGACTAAAAACAAACCCACAAAAATATGTTTGCATCCCTGGCGTTCATATAAAGATGTCATACAAACTAAAAGCAGACGCAGTCGTTGTCGTAAGTGTTACCGATAAGTTGTTGGGGCAAATCAAAGAAAACAACCCTAGCTGAATACACACCTAATCTTAAATTCATGTCCTCAACGGTTTTACACCGTTCTACCTAATCTGAAAATCTAGAGGTCTCAAGGATAATCCGGCTTAATGAGCCTAACTCTACCATCGTAATAATGTAACCTCGAGATCGGGTTACCTAAATAATACTCACAGTAAGTCGACTTTAAACGCCGCAAGCACAGGTAACGACGTTTTTGCTATGGACGATTACTTTGGGTTTAAAGGCTGCACTCTGGTTCCGCCGCAGGCACCGTTTGCAGGACTGATGCACCACGTAAACATACCATCATTATTAGGAATATAGAACTTTAGCTCTTAAGTTTCGAGCAACGCTCATGGGGAGAAAATAAAATATTATTAGGTCGGGTTTCGGTTATGCGTCATTCAGCGCTTCACGTTGCTTACAAAAACTATTAAAAAAACATTTGTTTTGTTTGAAATAGACGCTGAAGCCGTTAGCTACACTCTTATTTTGTCCAACGATGTCCGCTTCCTTCATTGTGTCAATCTTTACACTTTAGTTTCTGGCTAGTCCATAACTTGTGCTAACAAAGGGGCAATGATAAAACTCTCGAAAGAAAGAAGCCTTATATTGTTTTAGGAGCAAATATTCGGGCTTTGCAAGCTTTCTCTTTTCTATTAATGTTGCATTTCTTTTAACAATACAATATAATTTTGCGTGTGAGTGCTCGTGCTCTAGGTATTGTACGCATCAAACTTCAAATATTTGTCCTCTTGAAAATGTTTCCTTCTATGACCATGAGTAGAGCTGCGATTTTCGGGACATGTCTTGATTTAGAAAAATGTATTGATAGAAATGTTTGCTACCATTAGACGTCTACCAAGTGATTTCCATCTGATTTTATCAACTTTGTTGTCACCGAGTTTTCCGAAATTACGTTTAATGTTTCAAAAGAAAGGGGAGGGGGGCATATTGTTTTTACTGCTCAGATTTCCAATTAAGTGTAGAGTTATATGACTGGCACGCATCTACACAATTGTCTTTCACCCGTTGGTAATATCTTTGTGAGCACGGCATTCTTTAGTCAACGCTCAACATTTCTAAGAGAAGAGAGACACAAAGCAAAAATCTACGGCAATGTAGCAGACATTGTGAAGCAAAGATGATGCAAGAGTCTGTAACCAGCGACACTTTTGACAGTGAGTTGTAGAATATCGAGAAGTACGGATTTATGCGAACGCGATTGCAATGCTAGAGAAAGCGGCGCTTCATCTAGAGATGTGGTTTAAGATCTTGGATTTTGTGTCAGAGAAAGCGGACAGTCTGGCGAAAAACATAATTCGTAAGTCGCTTGAGAAAATACTGACATAGAATGTGTATGTTCGCCAACACCTCCAGATGTCGCCAATGACTTGATGCAAAACAAGCACTACGTTTTCGCCCATCGTTTATTTAGAACTGCAGCAATTGTTCTCTGACTTTAAGTATCTTTTTAAAAAGAAAAGGCACAGCCATGACAAGAGGCACTTGAGGTACCAGTGATCATTTCCTTCAATGCAAGATAATAGAACTTGTGATTTCGTGATAAAGAAACAGGTGAAATATTTCAGCACTAATCATACCGCAGTTTCAGCACATTCATAGTAGCGCACGTTGTCCCTAAAAGTGTCCCGAACTTTTTTCTTTTTTGCATTTGGTGTTTTGATTTTGTCCAAAATTCATTATTTTTTTTCTAACAGTTTCCCAGTTCTCACTTGAAGTCACCTAATGCATTTTCGTTTCACATTTTACAACTTACAATATTTTCAGAGCTGCGTTATTTTTGTTGTAAAATGAAAAAGAAACAAAATGCCCTGGAGTAATTTATTACATTACTAAATTACCCACACAAAAAGGTAAATAATTACGTTACTCATTACTGCCAAAATAACTAAATTACTCTAATTACATTAAAGTAATTTTATTACTGCGACCTCTGCGCGGGACTGGGAATCAGCCAGCATAATGACAACTATCATGTTCGCCCCCTTGTTTTCGCCTACTCAGCGCGAGTATGCGCAGTCGATCACTTAAAGTCATGGCTGGGTTGGTCCACCTCCGCCATTATTCGAAATGTCCACTTATATTGGAATGATTTGCATTTCGCGTGCCTGACGGGGAAGCAAACGCGTGAGTCATATTGAAGTTTAGTGGCTTTAAAGTCACTGAGTAATTAAAATGATGATGATCATGATGACTTTATTGTGAGATTATTTTTTTAATCGGGCAATAACCAGGCGAGTTCGTACCTAACCAAGAAATAAAATACAGAGCCAAAACTGTTTTCACATATCTTGTGCTCTTCGCCACAAATTTTCTTTCTCTTCTTTGTTCTTTCGATTGATTCCGTGCACTGGCAAGTGGGCTTCCTTGCCACTACGGCGCGTCGTGTGTCCACATTTTAAATGTCACCCACCGCATTCATCACTGTACGAGCAGAGACCCCGTGCCAGCTGACCGGAAGCCGAGTGCTTCCGCCTGCGGTTGATCATTTGGCGTACGGCCTGGCCAGGTTGCAGTCTATTGTCTGGCGCCTGTCTCCATCTCATCGGATAATATAGTTTTTGACCCGAAAGTATGATGTTCGCAATGGTTTCGTCTGTTTTGCCACAAGCCCGGCATGTTGTGGACCTATCATCCGAGCAAATCTCTGTCAGTGAATCAGCGTTCTTAGCCTTTCGGCCCGTGGTTAGAAAGGCTGGAGGGATTTCAGGTTGTTGTCATATAATACGTAATCTTCTGATCATGAATTTGTACAGAGTTTGTACACCCGCAGGCTTGACTTAACCTGGACCGCCTCTGCGTATGCCTCTTCATCGCGTGCTTTCTAGCTTTCGAAACTCCCTCTCTCAATTTTTGTCCCAGCCAGGCAAGCACGGGCATGCACAAAAGCCATATTTTCCCTTTCGCGTGGTAAAGTTATCTTCGCCACCTTGTCTGCACACCTTCCAGCAGGATGTATGCAAAGAGTCGATTAGCCTATCGACTTTGGTTCCTAAGTTCACTAGCCAATCGTCATATTCAAGCTCGCTTCTCGCTTCTCTGACCCCGAAGGATGGTTACCCAGGACCTCCTTGGACTGCTCTATTTTCTACCGTTCCGTGGAATTTCACGGTCTACGTCCCGACGTCCCGATGCCAGCGCTCCAGAGTGCCCCGCAAACCTCGGGATTGCACATGACAGCGTTGGCAAAAGTAGGTCAGGGTACCATGGCCGCTTTCCGCGCAGAGGTTTCAAGTAGCAACAAGCCGATTGCAGATACGGTTACTAGAGGTTACAAGTTCAGGACGACGATTTCATGTGACGTACTTCCGGCTACAAATGTCTCCTAACGTCACGTTGAAACACTTTCGCCATGTGTTTCCTAAGCACGGATAAAGTGTTTTTCAACTTGGTCGAGTTCTTTTTTTGCGTCGTGACTGTCTGCTTTGACGGAGTGTAATCAGTGACACAAGAAGCACCATCTGATACTCGAGTTTTATACGTACCGCGGTGTTTATTATTAGTTAACGCGTGCCGGCAGATTGAGAAGTATCGTCCGCGACCATAAAATTCCCGAATGCCGCCCGAACGGCCCTGGAAAAAAAAAAAAAGCATATCAGTAGAAGCTTGGGTTCATGCAACCTAAAAACGTCCTTCATCGGAATTACGGAGTTCTGTTGTTGACGGCGCCACTCGCCATGCTTCAGCGTTTTACCGACACCAAAAGCGGCGTCCGTAGCGTCTGCGTGTAAACAAATGTCGAAAGGAGCGAACGACGTTCATCAACATGATAGAACGCGGCTTATGCTGGAAAGGAAAAGGGCGTTTGGTGGAACCGGCCATACATCACGCACAAAGAAAGCGCCTTCTAGTGTACGTCTCGTCGACTACGGAATTTCCGCTTAATAAGAGAGATCACTTCCCGGGTGTTATCTCAAAAGCAGCGGCCAGGGTGTCGAACCGAAATGTTTTTCGTTCCGGTTTTCGTTACGGTTCCGGGAAAACGGTTGACCTCCGGTTAAGCTCCGGAGTGAAAAATAAAGGTTCAAACCGGTTCGAACCGGTTCGTACTCATTTTATAAAATAGTTACAAATAGAATGCAAAGGCTCACATTTCTGTGCGGAACGAACGAGCTAGTGCTGGGGCACCTCGGGACGTGGGTGAAAGCGCAGTTCAATGTCAGGCAGCTGACCGAAGAAGCAGGATGTCGTCATGCATATCCGGGGAAAGACGGCACCTCTGAGACAATAGAATGAATTTCAGTGCATAAAAGGCTCGCTCCACGCTGACCTGCCTCGCAGGCACTCCCAGGGCTACTTGCGCCAATGCGTAGAGTTCTGGATGGCTTTCCTTCTCTCCTCCCAAAACTGCAACACGAGCTGTCCTTGAAAGCCGCGGCTCCTTGTCTAGCAATGTTCAGAAGAGCTGTTTGCCTTGATATTTGTGTTTCTGAGGAGAAAACGTTTTGGTCCTTGCTGTTTCTTCTACCAGAGATCGAAGCTGCTTTACTGTTTTCTGCAGCTGTATCTAGCCCCTTCCCGGGGCTAGACTTTAATTTTGGACCGACTTTTAAATCCGCTGAGATAATTTAAAAGCAGATTGGATTCGCCAGAGTATGGAAACTAGTGCAGGTTCTAAAATATCCATCGGCCTTTGTATCGCTTTCTTCTCCGGTCAGTTGTACAATGAAATCAAGGCGTTTAAAGTAAATTGCATATAACTCTACAAAATTGAAGACAAGAAACACCAAACAGAGCACGGACTGAACGCCAAAACAAACAAGGACAAAGAGAAATTTAGACAGCACTAGGCGTGTTGTCTATACCTCTTTTTGTCCTTTCCATTTTTTTTTTGCCGTTCAGTCCGAGATGAAAAACCGAACAGCCCAACTTACCGCTTTGCACCAAACAGGCTCATAATTTGGTCACTTTTGCTGACGTACCAATTGGGTATGTTCTAGTGATAAATTTTCTTTGATGAGCCATTTCCGGTCCCCAAGAAAAGTTTGAGACGGATGTGGGCATTTGGTAAAGAAATACATAACACCAGAAATCCCGGAGAATTTATAGTTACTGTGCTCATTTCTTTTGAGGTTTTAAGACAAACTTTATAAATTATGAAAGCCACCGTTATGTGAAAACCTTATAATGGAACGTTACAGAGTTTTCAGCTACCTATTTTTCTCGCTTTTTGACTTCCCATATGAACGAAACACTGCAAAGATAATTTATCAGTTTTGCCCAGGAACAAAAAAATAATTATTTCGGTCCAATTTAACTCCAGTTTGCGCAAAAAAAAAAAAACACCTTTTTTTTCTTTTCATTTTTTGGTTTATTTTTTAGTTTACTGTGTTTTTCGCCACGCATTTTTCACGCAACCAGACTTCGCGTATGAACCGAAAACCACATGGAAAACATATCGGCTCCGCTGCGGTGCAAAAAAAAATATTTCGTTCCGGTTCAACTTTGGTTAGCGCGAATATAACGGTCTTTCCCGGTTTTCGGTTTACGGTCCGGGTTCGGTTCAATACCCTGCCAGCGGCTAAAGGAAGGAGATGTCCTTAACCTCAAACAAGGTTTCGGGCCTCCAGCTCAACACGGCATCATCACACGATGTCTTATTTATATTGACAAAGCCACCTCAGGCATGGACGATGTTTTCAGATTCTAAGCCTGCACTCCAAAGCATCTGCACATACCTGCGACGAAGTGAAAATGAACAAATTATTTTCAAACTTTTATGCCATCTTCAGAAATGTATTGATAGGAGACACTCAGTTGACTTCCAGTGGGTTCCTGGACACTGCAAGATACCCGGAAATGAAGCTGCGGATGGTGCTGCGACTTCCGCCCATACCTTATTCCCCAACGTCGAAATACCCTACTCCAGGAGCGACGTTACTACATTGATAAATCTCGACGCCCGAAATGCAACACAAAGTCTCTGGAAGAGCTCTGCACACCATTACCCACCTCTATATCTACTGGATCCTGACCTAACATACCGTGTGTCACGTAACCTACCCAAGCGAACTGAAGCTGTTCTCCATCGATTACGTCTGGACGTTTCCTACACACAGGAATTTCGGCACCGAATCGGAGAAACACAATCCGAACTGTCCGGGATGTGATTGTGTGGGAACTATATCTCCTTTATTATGTGTGTGTGCACTCTACGATGCAGAAAGAGAACTCCTAAAGAGCATTCTTTCACATCTAGACGACCGGCCATTTACTACGTCCAAAATACTAGGTGCCTGGGACTCGCCACTTAAAGAGAAGAAGGCCGCAAACGCCCTTCTGTGATTTTTATCAGAAACTCGCCTCGAGTTCTGTTCGTAAAAAGTTATCTACTGTTCAATATTTGTTGTCGTATAGTGGACTATCTGTTTTATAATTTCTGTAAGTGTACATGTGCGCAACTGAACTTCGTGCTGGCGCGTGCAAAAACTCGAGTGTTTTGGGTGAACATTGGTGACAATCCAGCACGCACTTTCAATCTCTTAGTTTTAGTGCCATATTGGAAACTGCGGCTTTCTCTTAATTATTGATTCTGCCCTCACAGTGTTAACGTGAGTGCTAGTATGTTACCTTTATCTACTCTACTTTTTCTTTCCTCTTTCTTTTACCCCCTCATCCCCTTCCCCATCTCAGAGTAGCCAACCGAGGCAGGCCGCCTCGGTTAACCTCTCTGTTTTCTCCTCCTGCCCCTATCTTCTTCGTCTTCTTCAGTAGATGCCAGTTAAGCTTACTGCGAATAACAACATGCCCCAGAGCAAGTCGGTTCAAGAGACCGATCTCGCCAGCCAGTTTCGTAGCGCCACCGCTGCCGGAAAGCATTGTGGAAACTGCAGTCTTTCCGGACGCCCGAGAATCCTGCTCTGGGACTGCGGGAGCAGAGAACGAGACATGGGCTGTCTCGTGCAGTGGCACCTGTTTCCTGTGGACTACAGTTATGGCGGCATCACGTATGCGTAAAACGCTAAATTAGATCGGTCTATGGTAATATTTGCTATATATATTTTTTTAGTATACGCTTTATTATTGATGTCAGCAAATAAAAAAGATATTTTCTACAAATGTGCATGAAATTCCCCTCCAGTCACTACATTGCGATCCATGTAAGTATGTACGCAAACGTTCATTGCCTTCTAATTTTTTTTTTGTTTGCCTCAGCAGAAAGTTTGAAGATACTTTACGAAACCCAGGTGGGATAAACTATGAATTCCTTTATTGATAAAATATTTAAACATGCACACACGCAAACACACGGTTCGGCGACCGACACGAATCTTACGACGAGTCGTTCTTAATATACCTTGCCGTTTTTTTGCTTTACATTGGTGCATAAAAAAAAAATCCCAAACCGTTAAAAAAAAAAAAAGATTTACGAGTTTTAGATACGGGAAAAAGAGCTCAATACGAGGCTCTTCATCTAACTGCAGATACGAGATGCAAGAAACCGTCCGGCGGCTCGGGCGGGCATGGATTTGCATCTGATTCATCTCTTGACCGTTTCGCGGACATTTCGATGTCTTTCTCTTTGTGCTCTCCGCCGCCGACAGTCCCAGAAGCCGCAAAAAAAAGAGGGGCATCTATCGCACCTCCGATTTGCTGCAATTCCAGTACGCTCCCGAGGTTTCCGCGTTATTTGGGTCGCTTCAATGACCACCCGAAATGCCGGCGGGAAGTGGCAAAGCCGCTCGTTCGCGAAGGCGCTGCTATCTTCGCCGCCATTGTCCGAGCGGCGCAAACGAGGTCGGCCGAATTTCGAAGTTCCTTATAAACAACACCCCGGCGACTTAACAAGGGCTCCCCGAATGCAGTCGTCGGGCGTAAGATCAGGCTTCTTCCTCTGGGGACCGTGTCCGTGAGGACGCCAGGCGCGCTAATCTGGTCCGATTGAAAACGCTGACCGAACGTAGCGTGGCCACGTCGTGACAAAGCGCTCGGTCACGAGCTCGTGACGTGCTCCTGGGACTCGACAAAGTGTGAGATGTTCGAGGTCCAGTTTGGAGCTCGAAATGCTCGACTACACGGCCAATAACAACGACATTGTGGGGACAGTGTTCGGCTCTTACGGTGATTGCTGGTGGGTCGTCCGACGTTCTTGAATTTCAAGTCCAATGGGCACTGTGGCAATTTCGGCGACACTGAGTGTTGGCGTTATTTGTACTTTGATTTTTGTTAAAGTTTGTAGTAAAGTTAGGTTCTCTATTACTCTCACCCGTACGCGAGTGAACCAGTGGATTCATAAAATAAAAATGTGTTTTTCATTAAAACTTTATATGGCTGGCTGCAGCGTCATAAGCCCTTGTCATAAAACGACGCAGCTTCTGTGGACGCATGAAACACCTTAATATTAGTTTCAGAAAAAAAAGAAAAAGAATGAAGACAGTCGTGAAAAGGGTTCTACATATGCTTGTGCACCTCTCTTTTCGGGGCGTATTAAGACGAAGTACTCGCGTGTGCAGTGAACCTTTTAGTTATTGTTTAGTTGTGATCTTAGTAAACGTTTTTTTTCTCTCAAATTTGAATCAAAATAATCTACGATGTCATGAACTGCGCATTTCTTGTCTCTTGCCCTTGATTACGCTTTTCGTACGCCTGGTCTCTTCTTTCTTGTTTTATGTTTTGTAATATTCACTTGAGTATTACAATATTTGCATATACATTGCCACTTTGAGTTGAATCACGCCTAAGTATTTTTTTACTCCATAGATAGTAATTTTTCTGCTTAATATTTACTTTGTTCAGTTTGAATTCTGCCGCAATTCTGGAAACAAAAATGGACAGCAAATCGAAGTCTAGGGTTTCCGGGATGTTGAAAGTTCGCCAGCTCGCCTGGATAATCTCTGTTATTTCTATAATTCCTATGTTTTATCCTGTCTTATTTCTTTTGTTTCTACAGCTCTCTTCTCTCGGCCCTTTTTCTCCTTTGTAACCTTTAGCCAAGATCTTTTTTTTTTTTACGATCTTTTTTATTTGGCTAATCTGGCTTAGCGGTTTAATTGGCAGTCAGTGAGCCGCATGGAAGAACTTGACGCATTTTCGGGTGTTGTCACCTGACTGTTTTGCCTGGTCCCAGGCACCCCGACGACGTGGACTTGTGGGCGGCGGGGCTGATGGAGTTTCCCTCCGAACCGGGGTCCCTGGTGGGACCCACGTTCGCCTCCATCCTGGGACGACAGTTCCGCAGCCTCAAGTACGGGGACCGCTTCTTCTACACCCACGGGTACGGACCCCACGTGCACCCGCTGAGTGACGGTAAGTGTATCCTTTGTTTACAGGAGTTCCGCGTGCGGATGTTACCGGAAAAAAAATGCACCTGCTAAAAAAAAATGCTTCTTGAATAAGTGGATGCGACACAAAGGACGTGGAATAATAATAAAAAAAAGACAGTTGTATGACGAGTGGCTTGAGAACGTCATTGATGAATATCGAAGACTCCTTCGGATGCCTCGGAGAACATGCGCAACAGCGCGAGCCACAAATTGGGAAGCGATCCAGATGCTACCACCGGTATCTCGCCGAGTAAAATCTGTAAAGTTGCCAGACACGCGAACAAAATACGCGGCTCCGCGCAAAACCGTGACTGTTATCACCACGTGATGCGCATCACGGGGAGCAAAAAAAGGGTCCTCGCGTGAATACGCGGGGATCCTTCCTTCTTTTTTAAATGTTGAACCCAAATAGATTGATCAAACTGTCCACGTGCGTGTCGATGGAGCTATCGCGTTCCCACGCCCCTACTTCGAGGCGCTCCACACGTCTGCAGTCCCACAACCAGTTCTCTTGGTGTACAGGAGGGATGCCTTCGTGCAGCAGACTTCTCCACCCCTGCAACAGTGATGCGGTGTTGTTTGGAGAACACGTGGCGGAGCATGCCATTTTCCACTGAACGGGTGCCTCAAAGATCGGGGACGAACTTAAGCCCACAAAGACGCGTTGTAAATAGAAAATATTATTGTTATTGTTATTGTTATTATTTTAATCTTTAACGTCCAACATTATATGTCACAGTAATTATAATTCAAATGACGAATTTTAAGACTTATAATTTAGGTGAACTCAAAACTATTAATTAAGACCGGGGGCTATGTTCAGCTGTGTAGGAAGACGACGTGCTTCGACTAGGTGCTGTGGCAGCATTGCTAAGAAAAGTCCACGAGTGTTGAGCGAATCTACAAAACCTTCCAGTGTTGTGTAGGGTCTTCGGTGCAAACTAAACTACCACGAATGCTGAAGATAACAGTCTGAAACGTGATCTATGTTGAGACCATGTACTCTGAGAAATAGGGGTGTAGTACGTACGCCCCTTGTTCTCATATATAAAACGCCAAAAACTACAATTCGACGTTCAGTCCACTGACGTCGAACCGACGATACCAACATTCACGAGCGGGTTGATAGTCGAGTGATACAACTAATTAAAATAGCTAACGTACGCCTTAAAACTACAGAAAAAAAACACTTAAGGTTTTGTTGGCCTTGGTGGTAAAACCTCAGTGTATATTGTTTCTGTAGTCTTCAATACGTGTATTAGCTATTTAGTAAGTTATATCAAAAAGCTCTCAAGATGATCGTAAAAGTTGGTATCGTCCGTTCGACGTCAGTGGTATCAACGTCGAAACGTAATTTTGGGGTGTTATATAGTTGTAAAGGTGTGTAAATACCACACACCCCATTCCTGAGAGTGTAGAGACTTTTAGCAGACCGTATTAGAGCTACGCTTTGCTAGCGAATCGTGGATTGAGCAGGATGGGCCCTCCGGTACGAACTGCGCATGCGCTACCGCAGAAGACCTCGCACATGCGCAGTTCGTACCAGAGGACCCGGCGTACCATAGCGGCTGTGTAAAAGCGGTTCCCCAAAAATCTATATTATGTATCTAGTCTTGTGTTTCTTACAGGGACGTGTTCTATAGCCTGTTTTTTAATGAATGTACCTAGTTCGCCCGATACCAGTGGTACGTTGCCGGTGCTGTTCCAGCTCTTCCCTTCCTGACACCTACTATTTCTGTCAAACGCAGAGCAACTGGAAGAGGTGTCGAAGTTCAGCCTGGCTAAGCTGATCTGTGCCAACGTTGACGATCCGGAAAAGTTCCTGGTGCAGCCTTTTGCCATGGTCCAACCAAACCACCAGACGTACGTGTGCCCCACGATAAAACAAAGCACGCAATGAAGGTGCCAATGACCTGGCAGGATGAACTCGAAACGAAACCTCACCATGGAGAGTCTCAGAACGAGGGGCGACGTTTCGCAAAGGGAGCTAGCGAAAGATCGTCGGGCCTTCCTCAGACTCTCCAGGTGATGTTTCTTTTCAAATCATTTTTGCCCGATACGATTTTTGTATGCAGCGTGGAAGTTATTGTGCTCTTTGCTGACGTTGCGTGTTTATTTAACCGCCGAATGCGCCCACGTGCGTTTGTCCCCTTTCCCCCACAACCCAAACTCCCCTCCCCCGCCCCCCGAACTCAATGAATTACGGCGCGCGCTTCGCTGCCCCGTCATCGCAAGTTCCACGCATTTCGTTTTCTTTCGTTCTCAGTCGCGTGGGATCCACATCTGCTATACAGGACGAAAAAATAATACGACATTTCTACCTGCAATATCCGAGAGAATATAGGCGAGGCGAAACAATGCTAACTTCGTTCAATTTACCGGCACCTCCTACACCGGCACAGAAAAATGTAAGGGCAGTCTACTTCCGGTATGCGTATTGAGATACGACCGCGGAAGTGCACCACAAATAAATCGAACGAAGCTAATGAGTGACAATCACGCATTTTTCGTCCTCTTTACACTCCAGTGGCGTGGAGAGATCCAAACGATGTTTTAACGCATACCAGAAGTGACGACATTCAACATGGCCGCTCCTTTGTGGCAGAGCCGTGTATAGAGAGAAAGTTTGGTAAATGGAAGGCGCAAGCAGAGCCGGGGCGTGCACCAGACTCAGAAAGAGGGCTTGGCATGCTCTCTTGGCCAACCAAAAGCCGAAAAAATCTCCTAGCGGTGGCAGCGAGAAACAGCTCTAATAAGCGCGTAAGAGTTAAATGTAGCTACCCTTCATGGTTGAAAATAGAATGCACGTGATGTTTCGATCATGATCATGCAGAAAGATGTAGGAAACGAATGTGCCCCTCGAACTCCGTTTTGCTCGGACAGGGCGTGACCGCTCGGACGGCAGATTCCCGGCCCTCGGCGCTTGGCGTTCGGATTATGTCGATTGCTCCGCTAGTCGCACTCTTCCACTATCATTTTGGATGACCGTGACTATCAATCAGGCGCACCATATTTTAAGTCACCGAGAGTTACTCCGACGCACTTATTCACTTATCACCAAGAGAGTTACTTCCGACGCATTTCACCACATTCGAAATGGTGAAGACGCCCAGGAACACGCCCAGCCCGCTTTCGGCCAATGGCGCCTCCTCATTTGTGTCCGATGCTTCCCAAAGAATCGCCAAACTCTCTACATATATGGCTCTGTCTTGTGGAAAAGGTTTATAGACCGATTCAACTCTCTGACGTCACTTCCCGTCGGTACCGCCGCTGTCCGCGTTGCGCATGCGCAGATGCCTCGCCTCGGTCGAATCTGTTTTCTGCACACGCGGAGTGCGCACAGCTGCTGTGGGCAAGCGCGGAATTGTTCACAAACATCTAGCGTGTTGGTTGCAGTGTGGGCCTTTATTGGGAGTTTTGATGCCCGAAATACCACTTTTGAAGTAGCAAATACAAAAATTGACAACCATCTTCGAAATCCTCTAATGCATGGAATGCAGTATTTAAAGAGCGATCGTTTCAATTTGTTCAAAAGACACTACACATTCGTTTCGGGAGTGGAACAAGAACCTACATTTTCAACAATATCTCCGCGCTAAATTCGGCGGGAACGGTGAATGCGGACAGCAAGGCGTTTGCTTCTTGCGCAGAATTCGCTGTGACGTCAGAACGACGCCGAGCTCTTATTGGCCGATTGAAAGAAAAACAAATATTGGGTAGACCTCAAAGCATCTAGCATTGAGATGTACCCACTATTTTTTTCAGTCTGCCAATCAGAGCTCGGCGTCGTTCTGACGTCACAGCGAATTCTCCGCCCAAGAAGCAGACGACCCGTTCTCCGCATTGGTCATGCGAACTCAGGGACGTTATACGTAAATGTTTCTGCCGAATTGTAACTGGGGAAACTTAATTGGCGTATAGGTCAGAAGGCGTCGATTTCCGCGCTGAGTTTAGAGGTGGAACTAAATTTGTGTATAGCTCACGTGACGTCAATTGGTGTGACATCAATTTCCCCGCTAAATTTAGCGAGACAATGCACGTACGAACGGACGGACAGAATGTTGGGGTTAGAAGGCTTCGTCAAAGAAAAGCATTCTACACTTTCATAATATCCTTTATTCGTTACGCGTCGAGGTACCCTGGGCGCCTCGCCAGGGTATACTGTCGAGACCGGTTATAACGATCAACATGAATCGGAAATCACTTCGTTATATCCGCTATTTCGCTATAACCGACTTCGGTTGTAACCAAGTGCAAAAGGGAATGGGAAATCGTGATCGCTTTCCCCGTTAAATTTAGCGGGGAAACTGAATTGGTGTTGAGGTCACGTGGCGTCACTTTTCCAGCTAAATTATTCGGGGAAACTGTGGGAGGAGAGGAGAGATGGAAGAGGACTGGAGGGTACGGAGGAAGAGGAGAGGGTACGCAGGAGGAGAGGGGAGGGTACCGAGGAGGAGAAGAGAGTACGGAGGGAAAGGAGGGGAGGGTACGGAGGAGGAGGAGGGAGGGGTACGCAAGAGGAGGAGGGGAGTATACAGAGGAGGAGTGTCCGAAGGAGGAAGAGGACACTGAAGAGGAGCAAGGTGCAGAACCAGTATGTGAGGAGAGTGATCTATATTTGTACATATATATGTATTTCTTTCTCAAATTGTTTAGCACGCTATATCGCAGAATCAGAAATACCTCAAGAGCTGCGTTTCAATATCGCATTACGTTTGTAAACGTCTTCCATTTTTTTTTCTAGCATTATTTCGCAGAATTACATCGGCGACGCGCCTGGTATTGAAAGAGATAAAGGTGATGAGAGCTCGAACAACATCCACCCGTCGCGGCAAAACGAACACGCTTAACGATATCCTCTACTTTCTTTCTCCGATTTTCCGTCGCTCCCTCTCTTGTTCTTTCTCTCAACACTGCCGATGTTAGCTCGTACTGTTTTCCGCGTTTTGCTCCCGTCTTTACCCCCGTGGTCCAATCGGAAAGTTACACGACACGCTCCGAGCTATGACTTGGCTTGGTGGCCCGTATCGTCCGCTGTTGTACTACAATCGCAAGGGGAAACCACGAGGGTAGAGACGGGACCAGAAGGCGGCAAATCCAGAGCGCTCACATCGGTGGTTTCGAAAGGAAGAGCGAAAAAAGAGAGCGACAGAAGAGCGGAGAAAGAAAGCGGACAAAACGTTATGCTCGTTTTGCCGGGACGAGTTGAAGTTGTTGGAGTGGTGGCCAATTTTATTCACGTTCATATATTGCCCCATACCGGTGTTGTTTTTTTCTTCTCTTTGCAAAGTAAGCTGGAAAAGAGTCAGATACATGCCAATTACAGGGGCTATTTTACTGCTGCCCTGTGTATATTAAGGCGTCCCAAGTGATACGCGACCATCGGGACCACCAACTGGGACTATCCACGTCCGCGTCTATGTCCCGCGCGTTCCGAAGCGACCGGAATGCATGCAAATGCATGAAACCTTTCCCTTTAAGTCCTTATATTAACTCTATGGGCGAAGCGGTGTATAAACTGTATAGAAAACTATATGCTGGTGCCTGTAGACGCCTCGGCGTCTATTTAAGCCAGCGATCCAGAGCAAACAATTGAAGCAAACAGTTAACGATGCAACAAAGCATGTGTGCGGGAACGGGAGTAGGTGACATGTTCTCCGTAGGGTATGTCTCCGTAGCGTACACTCTTCAATAGGTTGGTGAGGTCACTCAACCAAAATAAACACAGCGCACAAGAAACGAAGTCGATGTAGAAGAGTGTACACATGACAGGACGAAGTAGAAGGCTGTACACAAGACAAGTCCTTGAGATTACTTCAGGGATATTAAAAATATTCCAGGAAATCACAAAGCTCAAAATGAGATTTAAAAAAAAAATTCGATGTGCGCAGTAACAATGTGTATGACATGATCTGATCATCAATCGTGCACTGAGCTCCGCCATTCGCTGGGATCCTTGTAGCGCTCGTTGTGATTGGCTGCTTTCGTTTTCTGCAAGAAAGTGAACTTGGAAACTCTCTTCATAGTGTAATGGTACATTTGTTCTAGTTATTTGTGTTCCTTATATCTTAGCATCAAAGCTTCGCTCGTTTTTTTGTTTTTCAAATTGAGCAAATCTATTTAATATAAATATAAATTGCATCTGCCGTTGAGATATTTTGGCATAGTTCTTCCTTGAATATAAAGTAGACGAATTCGATTTGGTTGTGCGATCGCTTATATGTATAAACCCAACTACGGCCGAATATGTTTTGTTGCAACTTAAATGAAAAACAAAAGTCCCGAATTACAATAGTCACAAATAACGTAATTGTTTTTGGAATTGTCAAGCGATTTGGATCATGCTTGAGGCGATGAACTAGTAGCTCTGTGGCCCATGCACCTTACATGGTGGATAGAAGAGTTCACAGGCAAAAAAAAACGTCCTGTTCACGCCCCTCAACGAGCTGAGCTAAAAGTTCGGGTAGGGAATCGCTCAGCTGACGCAAGTTTTCTAATAGATATTCACAGTGAATCTAAACGCATACTTTTATTTTATTGCGGTAATCCACCCTTCAACCTATTTGACTTGTAGACTTTTCTTGGTGTTTGCCGAGGAACACAAAGAGGCGTCGGCCGAATAATATATATTTTCTAACGGAAATATCCGCACCCAACATCTCTGAGGCTTCCGCGATTAATGTCTGCTTTGTTTCGAATGCTTTACACAGCCGATAATAAATTTTGGCACCAGCACGCTTTGATCAAGGAGAAATTCGTGTGTATTATTTGAGATTATCAAATAAGTAAGACGGGGGAAGCTGAAGGAGAGAGGATACGATACCGCGCGGTGACGTTAAAATACCGAGCTCTGGTTGGAATGATAAATGGCATAGCCTCCTCTCTACTCACAAAGTCTGGCAGTTAGACGACGGAGCCACAAAGTGCCCGGTCGCAGATTTGGATTGCGAGGATATGATAGCACAGAGCCTCAAAGAGTCATTTCTCGGGGAACCTGGACGTCAGCGCACAATTTTTGCAGTGACGAGGACCCGAAACACACTTGTTCGTTCGGGAGAAGTGTGTTTCGGCGTCTCGCCGCAGCGGGGCGCCAGTCACGTGGCTCTCCTCGCACCTGTTGTCTGCCGCTCCAACTTTCTCATTTCGGCGGCCGCTTCTCGTGGCGATCTGCCAGGCTTTGTCAGTATATAGGAGGCGATATAAGTGGGTAATCATCAAACGCCTTCGAACGGCACCGGTGTTGGGCGTTCGAACGGGTTCGAGTAGCCAGTAGAGACAAAGGAAGCCAGAGTTTCGTCGACCCACGTCTCATTCCAACCAAAGCTTGGTGTTCTGACATTTCCGGGCGCTCTCATCTCCTCTTCTTCCTCAATTTCTGGGCGCGTACCGAGACTGGAGACGCCATCTTCTCGTTCCACGTCGCTCTTGAGCGTAGCTCTAACACTGCTTTCTTTTAGACAAAGAAGAAGCAGGTAACGATCCGGTTTGTTGCAGTACACTCCAGCTCACCTTTGCGAGCTGTTCGGATCGAAACGTCTCAAACGCACATTGATAGGAAATGCGTGGACGTGTTTTGTCTTTATGTACTATTTATTTTTAGATTCTGCGTAGAATATTGTTGCCTTTTTGGCGTGACTTTTACAGCCATCTTACGATCTGGTGCTGCAGCCTCGCAAAAGAGATAACGATAAACGCTAATTGTGTCCGACTTCGATTAGCACCGAAGTGGTAACCATTTTCACAGGCCATAGAAGTTGCAAATTCGTCGCGAAGCGACGAGCAGAGTGGAAATTCGTGTTGCAATCCCTGTAGCCTCGTGAAACAAAGCAAAAGAAAAAGAAAGAAAAAGAAGTAAATAACCTTACGGAGTCAGGACCCGGTTAAAAACGACGCGCGCGCCGACGGTTACTTTGTAAGAGTGCAAGGCCGCTTTCAACCGGACCCGATGGCGTCACGCTGACCCAGATGAAAACAACTCTGGGCCGCTCTGGAATGACTTAAAAAAACAACATACAAACACACGCAAAAACAACAAAAAATAAAGAAAAGGAAAGGCAAGCAACCGTGTACGAAGAATCCAGAAAGAGGGCTGGTGTCGGCGGAGACCCCAAAACGGCAAATCGGAGGGGCGACTAACCGATAAGTTCGTTTTGAACCAGTTTCGGCGGCCGCGCGTTTATTTGGCCAAGCCGAGACGTCGCGCCCGGCGTGAAGCGACTCTATCGTTAGGAAGCCGGTCCCCTTGTCGCCTGCTGCTCTTATGGCGGGAGCAGTACCCGTCGTGCCTTCTAAAAACACACACCTCGCGGGAGAGCTTCCTAGCTACGTGAGTGTATGTTAGGTTGCTCGGCCCTTTTTATAGTCGCCGCCACGTTCTGTGACATTGACTCTATTAGTAGTTGGACGTTTATATCGGCACAGAAAGGCCGTGTGTACACGCCCGCTGCGATGGTTGCAGCTTAGAAACGACGAGACAACATGACTAATCGAGGCGACGGCATCCGTGATTTTGATGTATAGGTTATTCCTTGTTCCGTTCGAACGATGTCGTGGTCTCCAAGGCTACCCGATGGCCGTAAAACTGCAGGGGGTGTGCAACGCATTGTGTATCCACCGACGGCTTAAGACACGAACGTCGTGACTTACATATTTCAGGTTCTTGATTTGTTCTACGGCGTTCTTTCCGGAGAACGCCGCTATCTTACTGACTGAGGAGCAATGTGGAGATTTTTGGTACCAGCCCCGCCTTGCTTTTCTTAAAGTCTCACTGACCATAGTGTAAAAAAATTACTTCTCATCTAGTTCATTAGAAAACGTGTAGGCCCTATCAGCTCAAATCACCCAGAAAATGACGAGACAAATAAAACATATATGCCCCCCCCCTTTTTTCCAAGAAAAAAAAATCAACGATACGCATACTATATCTTTTTCGTCGCCTCTGCTCAAATCACGTTGTAGATTCAAACCGTTTTTTTTTTCTTTGCGTACCGTCATGAGTTGAACCCTTTCTAAAGCGGCATTCACACGGGAGAGAAATGCGCGGATTAATGTGCGGGACGTTGACAGCGGGTGCAATTTCCTCCTCAGTTTCGTCGTTGGCTCTGACGAGGTGCCGGGAGGAGGGATGTCGGCGTTTGTAGTCCAAACTTGGAGGTTTCCACACTCGACACCACCGCAGACGAATTTTAGCGTCCCCTACATTTGACACGAAGTAGTTCAACGACAATATATCACTGAAAACAAACTGATCCGCCGCCGAATTCCAGTATTGTTCGAGCCGCCCGAGCATCGATCTTCTGCTTCTCTGCCGCGTTGCTGACGTCATAGCGCCTTATCGCAAAAGCCTGACGTTTTTGTCGCGTGATGCGCATGCCCGGGGACAAATCCCCTAGATTTCTTTATCATGTGAATACCGCTTAAATGTAGCCGTGAATGACACACAGCATGCCATATGTGGATGCGCAGGTAGCCTTTTAGAGCGAAGCACAGTTAACAACTGTCAATGAGCTGTTTCGATGTGTTTCTCGATGCGGTAAAACTCACTACGTTCACGGTACAACACTCAGTCCAGTGTATCCAGGAGGATTATTCCATTAACATGTCTTGGCTGCGCACATATGTACAAGGCGCGACACTGAACACCAACACAATATAGGCGTGTTATTTTGCTATTTTTGTTTTCTAAAGGGAGCTGGCGGGCACCAAACTTCATTGCTTACGTTAGTGCCCCATATGGGTAATTAGCACCATACTAGTATCTTCAATACAATCTTTAAACCCCTCAAAAGAAAAAAAAAGCAAAAAAAGACTGCGATAGCTTGTTTGCTAACAATATCGGACTATGTGCCACAATCCTGCTCACTTGAGTTCTTTTTTCCGAAGAGAAATTTTGT
The DNA here is from genome assembly GCA_037355805.1 of Ixodes ricinus. NCBI lineage: Eukaryota > Metazoa > Arthropoda > Arachnida > Ixodida > Ixodidae > Ixodes > Ixodes ricinus. The sequence goes on along the minus strand of JAZHYW010011463.1, from coordinate 3,184 downwards.
CCTGCCGTGCATTAAAAGTTCGAATATAGGAACACTTAATAAGCACACTCAAGATACAGTCGCGTCTGCACGTGCTATCGCGTGTTGACTGTTTTACCCGTCGTAAACTGTAACCTGCAGTGCACCGCAGGAAGGAAACCCACACAAGACGGTCCGGAGATTAGGCTTGTGTGTTCGGCTGTCACGATAACGTTCGTGCGAAAATGGATTTCGTTGGTTCCCTATGGGAACAAAAAAAAAAAGTAGGGGACGGCTGCCGAATGCCCAGGTATGTATTTGATAGGAAGAAAGATATGGAAATGAACGGGAAGAGCTTTCGACAGCAACTGTGCTTCCTAGGCGGTTTTACTGCTTCGTAAACGCACCCTACTATCTACATTTGTTACTATTCGCAGACAATGTGGTGCAAAATAAGACGTTTGAAACTGACTCCATAATGAGAGAGGTAGAGACGGAGAGAGGGAAGTAAATATAGATGCTGTATTTAGATTAACCTGCAGTCTATAAGCGACCTCAAACAAAACAAAAAATGAATAAAAAAAATTTTTTTAGCATAAAGTGCGGTTGCTTTTAAAATTTAAAAAAAAGGAAAACAAATAATAACAAACAGTTGAAAAACACGAAATAAATTTTTTCGGGAGACTTTATTGACCGCGGCTGACGCCTGGCTACAATTCTGACGCTATAATTAACGAGCTAATCATCTAAAACTGACAAATTAACGCTTTAGTTATTCATTTTTTGCCCATTTCAACAGCAATTTGTAGCCCGTAGCCATAATTGGTCATAACAGTCGATATATCCCAGAGGAACAAAATTGTGCTTGGCACTATTTAGTGGCATACTTAAGCCGTCGAGGGTCCGTCACAGCGAAGCTTGGGCGCACATTAGCGAGGAAATTCCCGCTCCGAAAAAGATGTCAGTGTCAACACCTTCTACGTAACAAGGCCGCAGTGATAGATTTGTGACGTCACTTACCGGAGGCAAGGGCGGGGTGAAGATTAAACACGAGTGCTTCGTCAGCGTGTAGCTGGGAACCGTGTCCTCGACAGACGAAGCACGAGTCCAAGCCGAGCACTGACACAGCACTGGTCTCCGATTTCTTATCAGTGACGGCCGCATTAAATGACGTAGCAAAATACAGCAGTACGGCCTTGTTGCCGAGGGGGTGTTATCAGCATCCGCCACCATGGGGTGAGTGGCGAGCAGACTTGTGCCCGTTTCTTGGGACAACCGCAACAATAATGTAATAAAGTACAGTTCGAAGTGATTCAGACTTAATTGTCACAAATTCACGTTAGTCGTTACACTTGTCCCAGAGTAACTGATTTTTTAACTCGTCACATTCCAAGTCATTATTACCTTCCTTCGCTCGAGTACTTGCCATAAAATGAATTGATACAAAATCTATTTTTTTAAATAAATGTACTGCTTCATAACTTTACTTGTTTTCACCTCAAAAAACGTATTAGAAAAAAGTCCGGCTCCTCGCGCAGAATTACTAATTCCCCCATTTATGTGGATAATTAAGATATATGTAGGTAAAGTCTTAAGTTAGATATGTGCTAACCCATCAAGACGTGCATGCTTCAAACGCCAAAAGCATCGCTTCTTCCTCCAACAATTGCTAATCTTCTAAGACTACGTCCCGCGGCTTATGAACAATGCTCCAAACTTGATATTTTTTCTTAGGTGACAACCAGTATACCGCACCGCCCACTTTATAGCGATCATTGTAATAACAAAAAAGAAATGTTTTCATAGACATAGTCGTCGTCGCGACTAATGGATTGTACGTCTCTCCAATGCAACCTTGTTCGGGTCGAAATCGCTGGACCGTCGTCAACGTACACATTCTCAAGTGCGTATCTCACCGCGTGCGCGGTCAGACGTAATGCTTCTCAACGTTAAACATTCGTAAAGTCACGCAAACTGTTTCTATGAAAGAAGATCATATAACAACAATAATTCTAATATCCCCCATCACGTCCCGTAGAAACCCTTCACCCAGCATTGTATAGATTTTTATTTAATTTGCTTTTCATATTATTTTACTAAATAACAGACGTGCGTTCAGCTCCGCGAACTTACACTTCCCAAGTTGCAAAAGACAAAGGGCGGCCTTGACAGCCTGCGCGTTCTCGCTCCCGATTGGTGTCTAAATTGTCCGCGCGGCCCAAGTGGACAATCGAAGTGCAAACAAGAAAAGCGCTGCGCGTCGGCGGTTAATTTTCTTTGTTTCGACTCACGTCTCGACGGATTGTTTTCTGCCCACCGCCCCTGAATGTGTGTGTTTTTCTAGGGCCACGATATTGCTCCCTCTATTGTCAGCCAGCTATTATCTACGCCGAGTCGCTCGACAAAAACAAATATACAGAAGCACAATGAAACACAAGGAGAGCAATCGAGAAGTAGTGCATACAAGCGTTGGGCGTTGCCTCGCAGCGACGTGCGTGAAACAGCTGCTGTGTGCCAAACCGATCCGGGCGGATCGGCGAGGCGACTCGCTTTGGCGCTCTTTCGTTCCGGGCCAATCAGAGTGGGCACGCAGAAAGCTCACGTGCAAGAGTGGCGTCGCGAACTTCTTGCGCGCCCTAGTGTAAGTAACCTCGGACTTGACGTTTGAAGGCCCCCAGTCTCCTTCTTCGACCGGAAAAAGCCCTGTGACCGACTCTTAAACGCTATGGCTGTTACGAAAGAGGGGGTGAGAGGTGAGGAAAACAAAGAAACAAGCTTCGATGAATTCAGTTTGTTCGGTATATAGACCTTTCAAATGTATTTATTTTTGTTAAGAGCATGGGGCATGTAGGTCCATCGACGACTAGTGCCTTCGAGCGGCGGACAGTGTCAACTTGTGTACGTGATGCGAATCTGTTCAGCAAAGGTCTGCGTTCTTGAAAAGATACGGCAAAGGGAAAGGGGGGGGGGAGTGTTGGCGAGGCATAGAACAACGAGTGCTTGAAGACTCGAATTGCGTCTTAGTTTTGTCCCTTGACCGTCCTGCGTGGGAAGTGGGTTTATGTGGTTACCCTGATTAAATGCACCATGAGACTGCATTGATATTTTTCTTCTTTCAATATCTTTGTTGTTTTCTTTTTATTTCGTAGGGTGACATAAATAATTTGTGAAGATCACGTTGTAAAACATAGAATAATAATAATAATAATAATAAGTAATCATCATC
>JAZHYW010011462.1:0-12927 GCA_037355805.1 Ixodes ricinus | reverse complement strand
CGGCCACAGCTGACAGGCGTCCGCAGGGGAAGGGGGGGGGGGGGGTTGGGTTGGGTTGGGTTGGTGTTGGTGTTGGTACTGTACGCCCATGCCGAGTGCGCTTGCGCAAATCGCGTGTGCCGGGTCGTAGGGGCCGGGATGAGTAGAAAGGAGATCAAGCTCATGCTTTAAAAAGACGCGTGAATAATCTCTGTAGTATACCTTTAAAGGAGCTGTGCAACAGTTTCAGTGCTTTTCTTAACTAATGTGGGAGTTGGTGTCTCGACCTTTCTGAAGTAAAGAACAAAAAACCGCCAAAGATTGAGGTTTTCGACGCCTCTCAACTCCTTCACTAACTTCCGAGTCACGTGCGCTGTGACGTCAATGGGGAAGGCACGGGGTTCCGGTGAAGCTCTCTCTTTAGAGCCATCAATGAGCAGCAAGAACTTATCCGCTCGCGACCGCGTGACCACGTTCTGGCGGGCGCAGCGCGAACAATATGGTGAAAAAAGGAAAGTCTCATCTGGGTCCGGCCATACCTGTCCCTGTCACCCCTCCCCTCTGGCTTCTGGCGGCTGTTCCGCTGCTGACGGTTTTGTGGACCTAGGTTAGTTGGCGCCACTGAAACTACGTATAATAAACGTTTTGTTGATGATACCAGGTTTTTGACGCATTTATATTTATGTTGGAACGACAAGCTTTATAGAAAAGTTTCCTTTTATCGAGCAGGTATTCGCACAACTTGCTATCTTTCTACAAGATTCTCCATTGACGTCAGCTGCTCGCGGCTGCATGTCGAGAATATTCTAATTTTTGCCTCGTAATTACGCGGCGGAATTGCGACATTTTGAAGGAAGGAGGTGTGTTTTCTGTCCTTTGTGACAAGGTGAACAATGTCAAAAGTAGAAAACGCCAATTCTTTTAACGTTAAATCGTTGCACAGCTCCTTTAAAGGAGGGGTGCAACGATTTTAAGATTAAAAGAATTTCCATCTCGTCATTTTTACGTTGTTTATCGTGTCCCGGAGGATAGAGAAAACATATCATTAATTCAAAAATGTCGCGATTTCGCTGCATAATCGCAAAGCAAAAGTCGAGCTTTTTCCCCCACCTGCATCCCCAAGTGGCAGCCGAGGGAACTACGGCGAAAAGATTACGTGACCTCGCTCGGCTCTAAGCTGCAGCCTAACGCCCGCTAATGTACGCAGAGAGAGGGAGAGGAAGCGTCCTCCGAGATAGCACACGGGAAGGTACACGGCACTCCGAGTTACGTCACTGAGGAGGGCGACCAGGTGTGACCCTGAACGCTGGGAGTGAGTTGAGGGGTGCCAGAAATGCAAATCTTTATCTTTTTTTTTTTACAACAACTAGGACACACAGGCGAAATCGGTTTTCTGTTTATTACTTCAGAAGTGTCAGAGGCAACTTCCACAAATTTGTGACCGATGTCCGGAAATCATTGCACCTCCCCTTTAAGCGAATTTGTGCTCTTTATTGCTGAATGACCTGTGCCGCCTTCTTTATGGCACCCTTTCGCAGGGTGTCGAACCGGAACCGAACCGAACCGAAAACCGGAACAGAACCGTTATTTTTAGCCGAACCGGAACTGAACCGAACCGAAATCTTCGCCGCCATCTTGGAACTGAACCGGAACCGAACCGAAAAAAATATAACGGTAACCGGTTCAAAACGGTTCAAGGTATCTTTTTATTTTTTGTTCGTATCACAAAATGAACACATGAAAATAAAAAATTGGCGGCTGTATTTCTATCTATTGATCAAATCGTCATATACAGAATTGCAACGTATGGTAAATTGTGGGTTTTCATGGCGCTTTTGTATTGGCACTATGATTAACCATGTGTCACGTTGTCACGTGACGTCATGGTGTCAAAACATGTTGTCAAGTAAGATGTCGCGTGACCCCGTGACGTCAAGTGACTCACTGCGTTAACTCGATTTAATTTGAGGAAGTCACCAGATGTGTTAACCTTCTGTCACCAGATGTGTTAACCTTGTTGACAGCATGACGTAACATGACATCACGATTTTGCACCGAGAGTCACGTGACACCGTGACGTAAGCGATTTTTATAACCTTTAGTCGAGTGCTCGGGTTCATGACAATCAGCATCGCCAAACATTCCGGTAAAGGCCGCTCATGTAAATTAAATATGAAAATAGCCCAACTCTAACAATATCTGAAGCTCAGCCCAAGCTTTTGCTTTCCAAACCCTAGCGCAGTACATCTTAAATGGGGTCCGCGGACCCTTGGGGTCCGCGAAGGCATTCTAGGGGTCACCGAAGTTCTGCCTCATTAGTCAAGCCTGGCAATAAAAGTTCTATTTTTTTTCCAATTGAGAAGAAAAGTTTTAATTTTCGGATGAATTTTTTCGTGTGTATGTCAATGAGAGAGCTCTACTTCACACAGCCCCTAGTTATATTCATTTATTAAATCATTATCATATTTATCCTATACCTTTACCTTCCCCTGACCACGAACAAGGTCCTTCATCATATCCGCCGACCTACAAGGGGTTCGCGAAACAGCAATGGTTGAGAACCACTGCCCTAGGGCATGACTATAATGAACACTTACGGTATATAATTAGCGTCAGATCACGTGACCACTTGTTCAAGTAGCGAGTTGAGGAGGGGATTGACAGCTGTCTCTTTCCTTTATTTTTTCTGCATCTGCTATTGCGCGGAGGGGAAAACTAATGGATGTTTTCGCAAGCTATCATCGTCAGGGGTTATTTCTTAACAGTATTCATTGAAAATGCAAATATATGTTGCAAGACCAATTTTACATCATTGAGGCACCCAAACATTTGTTCGTTGTTGCTGAACTGCATCCGAAAGATGTTACCGAGAATAGAAGTATTAAAATTACTAAATACGACTTGTTAATATGACGTTACATTGAACTCCATGTGTGTACAGAAGAAATACCAAAAAAGAGAGAAGATTTTAGGGACCTCAGAGGGACATCCGAACGTTGGCAGTCGCTGCCACTATCACACCAGTGTCGTTCTCAAGTTATTGCCCAAGTTTCGACCCCCTCTATATCTTGCTTAAAGGAGCTATAAAAAGATTTCCATACATCACTAAATACTACTTTGAATCACTCCCTAACGTTAATAATTGATTGAACTTGGCTTTGCTTTTTTTCTAGGCAATGGCAGTGGCCAAAAAATTAGAAAAATATGAACATCGTTGATCCCGTCAACTCGGAGCCAGAAGCGACCACGTGGCCTGGTGCTTATCTTATGCCGCCAACGTTAATCATACCCTCGCGCTCTGGTTGCAAAGGAACAAAACCCGTGCTGAGCTCCAGGCATTGTTAGAGTTCAACTATTCTCATCACCGCAGTGGTTGGACACGAGCCACTACCCAAGTGTCCGCCGAGGCATTGATTGTTACGAGGCGATGTACAAAGCTCACGCAGTTCTCCTGTCCAATCCATGAGCCGCGCTCGACTGTCATCAGGCGGGTGGTTTTGATCCCACAATTGCGACATCAATATTTGCGAAGGCAAGACTAAAAGAAATAGTCTCATTTTATCCTCGCAATTTCACAGCGACAAAGAAGCTTCTGAATCAGTGGCGGCCTGTGCGAGTATACTTGGGCCAGACTAGGACCAGTACGCCTCAGCAAAGTCATGAACATCCCAACCCGAAATTGTTTTATGACCCCTTTAAACTTCACGGGGTGCAAAATAAGAGCAATGAAGGGTTGCTTTTAACAAGTGACAACTAAAATTGTCGAATTAGTACACACAAACGGAGGAGGCAATTCCTCAGGAATACTTTCAGCCTATCCGCTCTGGCGAAGAAGGAAGACCAGCGAAGCTGTACTATGGTGGGAATGAAGTAATGGCCGGCCGCAAGTCGGCAAGCCAGAGGGGAAAGGCTGGAGAGGTTGCCGGCCATCTATGCGCGACGGCGGCAACCAGACAACCGGCAAGCCGGTTGCCTGGTTGCCGTCGTCACTTATAGATGGTGGTAGCTGTCTAGAGTTTACTGTCATCATTTGTTTGGCGACGGACATGATACTGGGAAAACTAGCCCTTAACTGCTTCGCTGTAAAAAAAAGTGTGTGTGTGTGTGTGTGTGCGCGTGCGTGTGTGTGTGTGTGTGTGGGCGGGGGGAGGTGTGGGGTTAGTTTTAAAAACATTCTGTGTTGCAAAGGTTTCTTCCCCGCATCTTTGACGCAGACCAAAAAGCGTGACCCCGGAAACTACTTTGTTTGCAAAAACGCTCTTGCCAAAAAGCACGTTTTTGTCGTGCCAAACGCTCGCGCCGTTCCTGACGACGATGCACTAGGAACAATTATACGTGCCTTTCAAATAATAGACCTATTGCTGTCTTACCCAAGCATCAAGGAGAATGCAGGGATTGGTGTTCCACGCGCTGCACGTGCTGTCCTCAGCAGTAGTAACTTTTCCAAAGCAAAACCTAAAACAAATGGCATCTTGCACGCGCGTTCGTCAATGCTTTCTTTTGGTTATTACTTCAATCTTTATACAGGAAAGGCGTGCGCGTGTGGCGTGGAACACCAATCCCTGCATTCTCGTTGATGCTTGGGTAAGACAGCAAATGGTCTATTGGCTTTCATTGAGCTTGAACCTCTTGCAGCGTGCATTTTGCACCATCGAATTCGATTTTCTCAGCAAGAAGAAATCACAATGACTACCAGCCTATAGTGTGATGACGTCACGTGCATACCATGTTAAACAGTTGAGCTTTCTGGTGAAATGTGATTTTCGCAACACTAGCAATAGATGTCCTAATTGTAAAGTTGTGCAGTATTTATAGCAGTCTCGCGATGATATATGGCAGCCTAGAGGAATGTTAGAGAGCATGACTATTCAAGCATAGTGTCGTAAAGTGAGGGCCCAAAACAAGTGCAGGTAAAACCGAATATAACATTAGCCTCCCGAGGCAGTATTTCGCGAAGTTTCGAGCTCATGCAAGCATATGAAATGTGATTTATACTAAAATTTTAAGAATCTTTGTATGTCTTTCGCGCTATTTATGTAAAACTATGAATTTCATTGCGTGCATCTTTCCGCATCTTTTCTTGCAATAAGGCGTTCTGAGGGGGATTATTTGGGAAAATAACATTATTTATCTCTCTCTTTTTGAACATTTCGTGTATTTTACTTCCAATTTATCATGTGAGCACAGAGTCCTTTTTCGCATACTTTGCAACCTGATGTTTCACACTGCCAATCAGCAAACAGAAAAACCCGTTTACCCAGACTCCACAGCTCGCGTAGTTTTCAGTATCGTCCTTCTGTGGCGGTCTCAAGCGGTTATATGAACTTTATAAAGTAAAATTTATTTATCATTATAAAAATATATTTAATTACTAACTGAATATTTGACAACATAAATAAAGGGCCGACATCCATAAAGCAATGCCCCCAAATTATCTAAAAGGTGTTCTGCCAGTCTTTTCCGGCCTTCTTATCCTCGATAGGCACGTTGTAAGTGATATGGGACAGCCTTACACACATTTCTGATTTATAGGCTAATTTAAATAACTATTTAGAAGAAACCAGCTGACCGAACCAACCGCACAAATGAGAGGAGAACGAGAGAGACGCATTCAACCACTGGATCTCTGATTCTCCTCTCACATGTACGGTTGGTGTGTTCAGCTGGTTTCTCCTACATATGTTTAACCAACGTGCTCAGCTCTTTCCCGTGGTTGAATAACTATGTGTTCCTCACACATGTAACTTCTCAAACATTTAGAAGTCTGTTATTGCCTCTTTTATGTGGTGAACATTACTTTTATGTGTCTGTGCGCTGGACAAAAAGAAAGTAAACAGGAGCGCGCGGCGGAACCATGACGATTACGAACGCAAACCGCCAGAAAGTGTCCAATTAAGTAGCTGCCATGTCGAGTAGAACGGGAAATACTACTTCGTTTTACTTAACGCAAAAGAACCTTGGAGGACGCTTAAGTTTCGCCTTAAAAAGGGAACGCGATAGCGTTAATGGCCCTCGTTTGCATCGCATTCTCCTTTGCTGCGCAAGCGTGCTCGCCTGACCTAGTTAAAAGCGTCTGAGTCGCAACCGAAGGGTCGTAGGTTCGAATCCCGCCTAAAATTACTAATTTTTTTTCTTTGAGGCAAAGGAATTACTTTAAAAGTGAGATCATTTGAGACATACGGCTACCTTTAATTCGCATTACATGTCGAGTTTTAATCACTCCCATTCCAAGCTTGATGTCACGTTTCACGTGAGCATTGTGGGTTGTTTGAAATTCCTGCACGAGGGCATGTAGCTCTGACGTCATGACCATATATCGACCAATCAGGAATTTTCAGTCACTCCACCGACATCGGCTTTTCTGCGACATGGGCTCCTTAACGCTATCGGTTAAAATCATTAATTAGCAAGGGTGATGGTCATTTGCAAATTAAATTGAACGGCATCTTGTCAACAACAAACCTCAACAGCCAGGCTATGCCAGCTTATCCTTTATAAGAAAATGTTCTCTTGGGCAAGCGCTATTTTGGGCCTGATTCGATTTGAGTGCGAAGGTGCGTATAGATTAGAGTGAACAAGTGCGATTACTCCTTGCTGCATGATTAGTTGCATGCATGCGGTGCTGAGTGTAAACTATGTTTGGTTAGAACAACAAACATTTTGATGGCCGTTCGGTGTTTCTACAAAAAATAGACTGAAAGGAATTATCCTAAAACTTTTGTGACATTTTGAAAATTTCAATGCGTTTAGCTCAGTTGTGTCGTCATCATATACATATATATATATATTGTGAAGCGTATTTCGTAAACCATATTTTATGATATATATGGCCACGAGGTGCTCATTTCATAATTTTATATGATGTAATTAATTCCTTAGTTCAAGGACACAATCACGATTTCACTTTTAATACTGCGACACAAAGTTGTATTAATCACGGGTATTTTAGGCGACCTACCACACTCCGCGACAGCATATTATACCGTGTAAATAGATCAGCTAGAACTTTAGAATTTTACTTAAACACGAAGAAGGGACAAGAGAATACAGTATAGTTCTAAATTTCAAGCTGATCTATTTACAGGTATGTACCAACAAGCTCAACTCTTTAGTCTTGTGCTTAAACAGTTTGATTCAGGTAAAATATATGTTACTGGTAAACAAAGGGATGTTGAGTCGTATGAACACGACGTTATGTACGTTAATGTAGACTTTCTTCTACTCTTGCATCGAAATTAAATACCTGAATTTCATACTTTTGGTACCTAAAAACAAAAGTAAATTGCATGGACGATCGAAGAAACTATATAGTTAATCGTCTCACGGCGTAAATAGTGTATATTGCCAGAATAACGCGGAAAAAATATTCTAAATTTAGCGGTTCAAACCGGTTCGAACCGGTTCGAACCGGTTTGAACCGTTATTTTTTGCTCCCCGGAACTGAACCGGAACCGAACCGAAAGCCGTGAACCCGAACCGGAACCGAACCGATAAAAATTTCGGTTCGACACTCTGCCCTTTCGTGCAGCATCCTGAAGGGAGGGGACTTTGGGAATGGGAGAAGAGGCTGGTTTCCGGTGCAGAAAGTGCCGTCAGGCACTCCTCACAGGCAGCAACATTGTCTCATCACATGGTGTCCAGTGGTCTGGCCGCGTTAGCTTCACGTGCCCGGTGAACAAGATCGACACTGTCTGGTACGTGCGAGAGGAGGAGCTGCCAGGCTGGGTGACAGACCAACTAGACAGGGTGAGTCATTTCTGTCTTCTCAGTGGTATCCTTGCATAAAGCGTATTCAGCAAAGAGAGTTTTGAAGTGATAGCTTTATATGCGAAAATATGATCTCAGGACCTGCCACACTGGTAAATTGTTACAGTGGATTTGTGCGAATTTTCTAAACTTTTGATTATCGCTGATACTCAACTTCCGAATACTAAGAGTATTCGGAAGTTCCGTAATACTTCTCACTATTCGTGGTCTGTTCGGTGGAGTTAGTTAGCTTCACTGTGTGTGCTTCTCATTGCACTTTGGTGCACTGCGTGAAAGCGACAGCCGTGATCTTGACATTGCACTTTTGCATATCTCTCTTCGCTGCAGCACAGCCATGTTGCAGGGGGAAACACACTCCTTAAAGACAATATACAACTGAAAAAAGAAAAGAAAATTACATTTGGGAAATATTGATGGGACAACTTGCCTTGCAATCAAATTGTCACAACAAAAGTTCGACCAGTCTATATTAACTGCATTTGGTCGTGACCTTGTTTTTCAAATTTAAGATTCTAGAAAACTTGGGTATAGAAACATAATTTTTAAATAACCTTGATTAGGTGTACCGGAATGGCATTATTGCTTTGGATATATGTTTTTTTTTAAATCCCGCATTCAGTTGCCATTTTTATACAGGCTTAAACCTGTTTGAAGGTGCTGTCAATAGGTTTTAAAAATAAACTAGCTTTAGTAGTGGATGAAAGGAAGGCAATCAATAACCTTAATTCATTATTTCAGCTGGATTTTTGAAAGGGGCATAGTTTTCACTCACTCGCTTATTTTGGATTGCCACAACTATACATGAGATGTGCCATTGATGTTCATGACTAAATCAAAAATCATTGTTCAACTGAATTGGTAATTGTAGTTTAATTGCAGTCTTAATAACTTGAGCAAAAGGTTTGATTTTGTTTTCGAACTATATTATTCAAACATCATTTCAGTGCAACACAATTACATTTGCCTTTGATAAACTAATCTATCTAAACAGCTAGTTTTTCTTTTTTATTTATTTCTTCAGAAACCTGCATTGCCTATGCAGGTTTGCATTGCAAACCTGCATAAGTTACATAATTTTTTTTTTATGAACACATGTAATACAAATATGCACTATATTTTTATGAAGACTAATATAACATTAAAACACTGTTGAGCACCAGAGAACATTTGAAAAAATTTTCCTCAAACACATTTATTGGCAGCCTATTCCAGCATTCAATATTTTTTGGGGAAAAAGGAATAAGCGAAAGTATCAGTGTGACAGGGGTGTAGCCTGATTTGGTGTGAGTGATCTGTTCTTCCTGACACATAAAAAGGTTCCTGTAAAAAGTATCTCTATTGATTAGTACTTTGTCATAGATATCACCTAAAAAATTCTGACTAAAAAGCTTCCTGCTTTCACTCAGTTTCTCTCAGTGTAGGACCTCCTTCATGTTAGTGACACTCACTCCAACTTCATATTTGTTTAATACAAATCTAGCACACTGATTTTGTATTTGTTCAAGTTTGTCTATTAAACAAATTTGAGGTGGATCTGGGACATTTAAAGCATATTCAATGCACAGACGAATAAATGTAAATATAATGTTTCCTTAACTTGATTGTATCGGCCGTTTTGCCAGATCTAGCGAGAAGTGTCGCCTGCTACGTCCGTCAACTATTCCGCCATAATCGTGATCTTCGCAAGGAAAGGATTGTTGCTAGCCACAGAACACTATCACGCAGAAAGGGAATGCTTGATTATGTTTTTATTCTAGATATAAGTCAGGGATATATAGAAGACAGAGAGTTGGAGAAAGAGGGGAAGAAAGTGGAGCATACAGCGTCTTAGGAAAATAAAGTAAACAAAGTTCCCAGTGGCCGAAGGCTGCAGGATCTTTTCTCGGACCACTAGTTCGTAATATGATAGCTTTTTGTACACAGTAGTTTCTCCTCAATTTTAGTGTGAACGATTTCTATAGTTATCATTTTCCTCATTTGAATAAAAATATATAAAAGATGTGTGTTAGTTTCATGAAACTGGAACTCAGAGTCACTTCTTGTATAGGGCACTGCTAAGTGTAGGCTTTGAAAAAGGACCCTACTTTGGGGAGTTGTTTCTTTCTCAATAAAATAATGCAACATGTTTTTAATAGAAATGAATGCCGAAATAAAGTATGACAGGGTACCTAAATTTAAAAAAATATAGAAGGATTTTTATTTTTTTGTTTATGACTTTTTTGTTGTTTGATTTTTTTCCATGTTTGCCTAACTATATCCTGACTATCGTATCACTCAGATACCTTATTTATTTTTTAAATATTAGCCATGTATAAATAGAATACTATCTACAAATTATATAATAATGATTAAATTATTTCATGGGATACAGGCCTCCAAAGTTTGCCATTTGTCGTTCGAGCAAGCATACACAGAAAGAATAAAACACATGAAGGACGAACACAGACACACACAGTTCTTTCAATGAGCAACAAACATTTATGAAATGCCCATGACGCTACGACCCTGAACTTTTTTAAAATTTTGAGCAATTTCGTTTTATTTTAAATCGGAGCTTTTTCATTTTCTTTATTTTCGTTTAATTTTTCGTTCTCTTTCTTTCAAATCTTTGAAGTTCACGGTCGTAGCGTCATGGGCATTTCATAATTGTTCGTTGCTCATTGAAAGAATTGTGTGTGTCTGTGTTCGTCCTTCATGTGTTTTATTCTTTCTGTGTATTCTGTAGTTTCAACGCGCTCTGCTACGTGTACAAGCAGGCATGTTTGGCAATTTTTAGAAAAATAAATAAAATTTAAATAAATAATATTACTTTATATTACAAGCAAACGGTACCCATAGCCTTCTAACTTTATCCTTTTAGTTATTCTCTTTCAAATGTGCCTCCTCCATCAGTGCACGTTAATGCAACTGTCCACCTCTTCATCCCTTACGATTTTTCCTGTCCCCATTTCTTTTTTCTGGTCCAAACTAAGAGTGGATTTGTTCATATCAGACACTAGACAATAGCATATAAAAACATCAGTTGATTTAAAAATGTCGACCAGCCACCCTTTGGTTGATCTTATCTGAAATCACGCAGCTGTAATAACAGCATGCAGATGATGTTCATGTCCTACATTTAACTTGGCATGTTTCAAAAGTGGCTCCTACAATGGGCCTTATATTAGGCATCAATTATGGCTCCCATCTCAACATTCTTGTTGCTGTGTCTGGTGCTTTTAAGTACAACTGAACAAACAGCTTAGAGAGGGTTTGGGGGAATCAAACTGATTTCTGTGCAATGGATGCTATTGAGTGGTTGCACAGGAGTGAGGAGACAAAGAAGGCATAACATTTAGCTGAATAGTTAAGCACACGAATCTTAAGATAGTCTTTGCAGTGGAATGAATGAAATAAAATATATCCTTGCTCTTCAAAACTTTTGTTTGCTGCTCCGAAATTGACTTCTGGGTCCTCCAAAAGGTGCTCATGAACGACTCTGACCAATGACATCACTACGATTCCCTTTCGTGGTTGTGGCAGTTGGCTAACCATCTCTTCTAAGACGAATTTTATTTTGGTATTTCAGCATGTTACTTCTCTTGCCCAGAAAAGAAAGTAACTTGCTGGTAGGACTCTCATGGATTAACTATCTAGGAGAGCAAAGGCTTTGGGGTACAGCACTTTATTTAGCAGTCGGTATTAAACGGATCGTTGTTCTTCTCTTTGTAAGTTCTTTAAACTTGTCATATTTGTCATATAAAAAGAATGCTGTAATGGAATGTTACATCCGTTTTATCAGATAAGGAATTCAGATTTGTTTCGAGTAAGGTATGATCAAATCTGTATATACGTTTGTGTTTTTCCAACTAAAATTCAGTTGTCAGTAGTGTCAAACAGGCATCAGTATTCTGGACACCCATTTTGATGCGACTCTACTCATGTTTAAATTGTAAGTAATGATGTGTATCATTTGTCAGTCCTCAAGGTCACTCGTACATGTTTGTTTCTTGTTTTATGTCTTGAAGCATCTTCAGTTTTGGCAGCATTTTCGTCGCACATGCCTTTTGGTAGTCAGCTACCACTACAAACATGGGCGAAATTTTAATTTTGATTTTTACGTTTCAATGTGCAAAACTTTAAAACAGCGCATTGTTCAGCTCCTTCCATCTCGCATAGGCTCCCAGGTATGAGATACAGTTAAATAATATCCATAAGGATTGATTGGTTTACAATAAAACTTGTTAACTTTGTCCAAGGATAACCATTGTAGCGGTTTGTAAATGAACCAACTCCCACCAAGATTAAAAAAAGTGAATAAAGGCAGGTGTTTTTCCAACACTCCTCTTTTTCTTAGAATACTAGAACAGACATGTAGAGTAATATAGCAAAGCTAGTAAAGATTTTTCCTGAAAAATTTAACTCTGGCAGATTTCATAGCGTAAACTCACTTTCATTGCTGAGTTATTTTTTATGATAAAAATAAATCGTCATTTCTGATTAAAACTTCGATGTATGAAATTATGATTGATTAATTATTTTGTATTGGGAACGGTAACACTAATTTGATGCACTTTTCCTGTCACTTGTTAGAGGCTCTTTTCAGCCAACTATTTTTATGCCAGTATTGAGTGACTTTTTATCCTTTGTCTTCTCTGTTGACAGGGGAGTGGATCAAGGGAAAGCTGTACTGTCCAAGCTGCAATGCTCGCCTGGGAACGTTTGACTTTGTGACTGGTGCCAAGTGTGACTGTGGGGAATTTGTGTTGCCACCGATCCACATCTCCAAGAGCCGCATTGACTGTGACCAGGCGCAGAAAACAGAGACCATTCTGCAGCATATTGTGAAGCCCATTGTCGAGGACCTGATCACCACTAGCGTTGAAACCACCAACGAAACATGTGCGAGATGAAATATAGTTTTTGTCTCGTTTTGTGGATGTTTTTATAAAGTCCGCCTTCACAAAGATTTTAATCAAACATGGACGATGGAAACTTGCATGCAATTTACGCTGCACACGGTTTTGCTGATTATTCACTTTCTCAGGGATTTTGTGCAGCATTAAAAGTATTGGGGGACTGATCGTAGAGGGAGTTTTAGTAGTTTTTGTAACTCCGATAATGATACCCGATACTACGCCAACGCCTTAGCGCATTCATCATATCGGTATTGGAGGTATCGGAACGATCTACTGAAACTCT
>JAZHYW010011460.1:0-20579 GCA_037355805.1 Ixodes ricinus | reverse complement strand
GAATAAACAAATCGCCTAAATTTGACGTACCATTATTTCTATCCTCAGATAAAATACAAGTTAAACGTTCGTTGTCTACTTCCTCCACGAGTTTTCTCACATAATCAACATAAACTGTTTTCAATATATTATGAATACAAGTAACGATACTTTCAGGAAATACAGAGTCTCCTTGCGCTGACTTTGACGCCTTCCAATCCTAAATGCGCGATATAAATATACGCGCTTACTGAAAATCTTCCGCCACTATTAGTAAACAAACCTCAGTTGCCATAAGGACCTTTGAACCCTCGTGATATTTTAGTCGTCGAGTGGAGGTATCGGACTACAGTTTCCGAAGAAAAGCAAGAAAGCGCGGTGAAACGCGGCGAAAAACACGAATACAACGCATCCGCCTAGGCGCGGAGGGGAGCGGAGCAGCAAGTTGAAGCAACCTAATGGCTGCCGCGTCACGTGATTCCAAGATGGCAGCGCCCATGCGAGGGAGGATGAAATGGTCTATAGTCCGTTGCCACTCAAGAAGGTAGGGTGGGGGAAAGGAAGGCCGGGGAGGAAGAAGCAGACGGAACACTAGAGGGGAGAGCCACAGTTTATCATATACAGTTTGCCCACTGTAGAATAAGCCTGTGTTAATCGGGAGACATGGTGTTGAGAGTATTTTTGCATGCAGCGCCCCTCACCACATATCGCGAACTAAACCACTTTTTATGCCTCTGTTTTGTTGTTTCGCTTTCAAAGATGGCGGCCCCCATGGTATTTTGGTTTCCCTGTTCCTCGCGTTCTCGCGTTGCTATTGCTTTAATTTGAAGCGCCCGTCACAGGTGACAGGACACCATTTCCAGGCGCTCACATTCAGACAAGAAAGCATTTTTTCACGTAGGGGACTGTTTATTGGATCTCTGCATGGTATAATTCAATCAAAGAGTCACAAACATAGCACATCATACAGCCATAGAACAAAGTTTGCACGGATGCCGGTCAATTTACAAACAAAAAACAAAGCCGACGACTTTTTTTTTTTTTGCGGAGTATTGGCATGTTATGACAGAAATATTGTGGATGGCTGTTTTAGAGCAAGTGTGAAACGCGACATCGAACACACAGCTTAGTGCAACACATTTTGACAGGTCACAAGGACATCAAGAGGCAATGAAAAATAGAGCACATCAAATCATATATGTACTGCACAAGTAAACAATACAAACTCAAAACTGCATGCACACAGCATTATCTACAGCAATTAAAAAATTCTACAGGAATTGAAAGCGTCTGACTGTTCTCCGTGTCGTAAGTTCTGTTGCTTAAATAAAGCACAGGCTTTTTAGAGCGCTCGGAGCTCTTTTACTGATCAAGGGAATGACGCATATGACGACTCGTACAAGTTTTTTTGTTTCTTTTTTAGCTGATGTGAACAATTAATTTTTTCCGAACACCGATTGACAAGGAGACGTAGAGCCGTTTTCAACGCAGCAATTCACCGAGGAATTTTTTTTTTCTAACACGATTTGAACTAGGGTTTTTACCAACCTGAACGATCACATATGTATGCACTAGTTGGGTGCCCTTATTTCAAGGGCACTACTTGAGAACACATTAAAATGAACGCTATCAGTAAATTCTAAATCGAAACTGCGACGCCGGAGTACGCTCAGCGATTTCTTCAGTTCCGTTTGGGCTGCATCAGTTTCGAGCCTCTCTCTACATGTGCAAAGCCGCGGTTACTTTGTTCTTCATAATTCCGAATAGAAAGACGATTCGGCCCTAGCTTCATTGATGCAAAGAGGAAAATCAGCACCTCACAAAACTTAATATACACACGTTTATAATTCACCACTATATGAGTCTGTGTAACGGCGAGTTCCTCAGCGATATTTGCCACGGAAACGACGACTTTCAGAGAAGCGAAGTATAAATATAACACAATGCTATTTGCAATAACAAAACTTAGAATATACAACTTACCAGCTCCTCAGCGGGTGCTTTATTATCAGCTTCGAATTTAAACGCCAAAAACGCAAGTGTACTCCGCAATCTCCGCAGCAGCCTGGCAGCAGCCCGTCGCCCGGCGCCTCGATGGCCTCGACCTGGCCTCAACTCCTCTCATTGGTCGTAACCCTGGGTAACCGTGTAACGGTTTTCGGTCAAACATTCTTTTATTCCTTCCCGAAAAAATTGGGTCTCTTATGTTTTTAAAAAATTAGCATTACTGGTGTAATTCATTGGTTTTATAACAAGTTACTTTTACACGGCGTTTTGTAACAAGAAATCAGAAACCTAAAAAGTGTTTAGTTCGCGATATGTGGTGAGGGGCGCTGCTAACACGCGATTACCGGAAGTGGCCTTGAGTGGGACCACTGTATGCTTGTTCACTGTGGGGAGAGCCTCTCCATTGTTCCGTCTGCTTCCTCCTCCCTAGCCTTCCTTTTCCTCGCCCTACCTTCTTGAGTTGCAACGGACTATATAGAACTATAGGGTGGCTCAAGTCACCAGGCTCGATCTAAAATGAACTGTAAAAATCGACGCCTGCACGTAGCCATCTAAACTTTTCGTCAAAGATGTAATTCACAGGTCGGTTTTTTCTTGTAAAATTACAAAGCGTAGCTCTCTTTCTGTAAAAAATAAGGCCAAGAAACTTGCCAGGGTCTACGGCGGGCAGCAACGCAGACGACAGGGGTCCAGTAGCGGGGTATGTTTGGCGTTCGTATTGATAGATGGCGCTACCACCTTATCGCGACGGCTCGCGACCAGCGTGCTTTATTAAAATGAATATAATCTTTTTGTAATGTATCTTCGGTTAAAAAATAAATGCGAACAATAAAAACAAAACTTAAAGTGAAAAACGCGTCTGCATAACGGCGGCGCTTTTGCTGCCAACGGATTTCGTCTGCGTGTCGTCTGGTTTCTTTCGCTGGTCGGCTGCACCCACTGATTGAGATCAGTGGCTGCACCTTCGGACGCTGCTCCCGACGCCATCTATCAATACGAACGCCAAACACACCCCGCTACTGGAGCTGGTCGTCTGGGTCGCCGCCCGCCGTAGACCCTGGCAAGTTTCTTGGCCCTATTTTTTTACTAAAAGAGAACTACGCTTTGTAATTTTACAAGAAAAAACCGACCTGTGAAATACACCTTTGACCAAAAGTTTAGATGGCTACGTGCAGGCGTCGAATTTTACGATCCATTTTAGATCGAGCCTGGTGACTTGAACCACCCTATATATAGCTCAGTTTCACAACCCCCCTGGAACCGTGGGCTCCGCGGCGGTCACGAGAACTAGTTTCGCTGCAGTCGAGTATTGGTTCCGGTTCCTTGAGCAGCTCTGCTGAGTATGCGATGGAGCGCTCGCTTCGTTCCTCTTGTTTTGCTTCGTTTGCTTGTTTTGCACTGTCTTCGCGTTTCATTTCGTCTTGCGAGCTTTTTGAATTATGTGTTATGCATAGCCTAGAGCCACTATATAGGCTACTCCTCAGAATAACGACACTTCAGGCACCTTGGAGCTTAATATCATGGTTGCCAGTCATCTGAAGCTTTATATGAAATTACAAGAAACGTTTTTCCGTCCTCCAGAAATGTTTGAACAGTTCGCGACAGAGTAAAACAATATCGCCTGAGCTTCCTACCACCGTGTCTAAAGCGGAGGAAGTCGTATTTTTTAATTGTGACGATCGACAGTTGTGTCTGCTCCTCTCTAAACACCAACGATGCATGTGCGTTGCTGTGCTTTTCTTTGTTTTATTTCTGAGGCGCGTCCGCTTTGACTTTGAGTGGCGCGTGCTTGAGGACGTATTTTTATGATCATCTTTCAGGCACAACGCCGACGCCTTTTCGCATAATGGGAGAAGTAAAGCATGGAACACATGAGCGGCGAAAATGGACGCCGGGCGGCACTCGCCGCTTGCCGCGCTACAGGCGCACCGCGCGGCTCTATCTGTATCGACCAAATCCGGGCGACGAAGCGCCGTGCGGAAGAGACGTAGGGACGCCAGCACCGGTTTCCATGGATACTGGTGCGCGCTGCCGCGCGGAGCCTGTTTTCATCGCTCATGTGTCCCCTGCTTCAAGGGACACTCAAACGAAATTTGGATTTCGCAAAATAAGGCCGCAGAAGCGTTGAACGGGACGCCACGAACTCCAAAACATCACTCGTACATCGATTACTCAAACGGATGGCCGTACTTATGGAAAAGAAGGGCGCGATCAAGCGAAAGCTATGACGTCATTGTCCTCCTGAAAAACTTGAAAATGAGGGAAAGTGGCTTCGCTTCTCTCCTCCTCACTACGGTTCACCAGCTCGACAGGAAGTAGAGAGGAAAAGGGGGAATGAGAATCGCGACGTGACTTGTCTCGTCGGCCTCATCGGCCGTGCACAATCGCGCACTTTTTCCAAAAATACGGCGAGCCATTGGTGACATCGCTGTATGAGGGATGTTTTGGGGTTTTGCAGCGTCCCGCCTATCCGTGCAGCCATAATTTGTGAGCTCGAAATTTCGGTTCAGTATCCCTTTAACGCTTTCGCCTTAAAAAATTCAGCTGCCATCTTGGTGCCATCGAGCCTTGTAGTTTAGGTACTCGGACTCCAGTTCAGGGTGAAGTCGCGCAAGGGCCGGTGGCGCTATCTCGCAGTGCCATTTCGCAGTGGCTGTATAAATCGACTTTCATGTTTTGACTCGTCGCTAAAGGGCGGCGCTGTTATCTTATTTAGTTCGGTATCGGTAGACGCGAGCGGTCCGGGTTTCAAGGGTGAATTTCTCAACTGCGCGTTTTTAGTAACGTTGGGTTGAGCCCTTTCTATGGCTTCAGACGTTGGTGACGTCACAGGAGAAGGAGCTCCCACTGGTCGAGGTAACGCCCGCTGATCTCCGGTGAAATGGTAGACCAAAGAGTGATGCAGCAAAGAATCCGAGACCGTGGACTGCCGTTCCCTGGGTGTGGAGTCGGTGTCCGGTAAGGTCATCTCTGCTGCACGCGTCAGCAAGCAAGAGCTGAACGCAAAGAAAGACAAGCCTCTTAGGCGTCTTGTCTCCGCCGCTGCAGCAAAGCCAACTTCAGAAAAAAAAAAAAAACGAGCGTTGTTCGCCTTCTGACTCGCAGCCGAACAAGCGGCCATGTGATCTGAAGCCGATATATGCCGTCAATGCGGCTGCTGCAGCGGCATCACATTCGGCTCCTATGGCCCTTGTTCTGGCTGCGAGTTCAGGGGTGAACAACGCTCGTTTTCTTTATTTTTTCTGCGACTTGTTTAGCATGTGGTGAAAAACGAACGGACTTCATAGGCAATTAATGACAGGGGTTTGTTCTAAGCGGTATTTGCGCAAAGTACAAAAATCGTTGCCTTGCCCGTTTAAGAAGCGTTTCCTGCTTAGTATACCGTATCAAGGCTTCTCTACCTTCTAATCTCAGAAACTTATGGTACACTCCGACGTGGTGTAACAGTCTTAGGTGAATGCGCTGGATTGTAGCACGCCAAGATAAATACAATTCTAAAAGGAATCTTACGGAGTTTAAACCTGCATCCTCTGATCACCATCTTTTTAGGGCGTTGTCCACGCCAAATCTACAATCTTTGTTTCTTGAACCAGTCGTGCTTCGGCACTACTGGAAGGATGATTTTTAAACTCTTCGTCCGAATATACGAAAAATATTAAAGTTCTTCGTTTCCGCTATGTGCCTCAAATATTTAATTCCCTACCTCCCAGTTTGACTTTACCTCAAGAAAAAAGCCCAGAAAAGCGCTTCGGCATTTTGACATGACCGACGAGCCCTTGTGATTATTTCATTAGTTTTTATTCTTAGCATATTTTAAACAAGTGCGTTTTTTTTGTCTAAATTTTGTGCATAATTTTTTTTAGCTATGAAGACAATGATGACAACACACAACGACTACAATTTATATTTGCTACCTTCCAGTTCCATTATTCCCCTTTCTCAGTTGACAGGTACACACACCTAAGCACTTCTTATGAGTTGTGAATACGAAAGCATCCGTGCTCTTCTCCCGCTTCCGTGTTTCGTTCGCGGCGTATTTGCGTCGGTCGTGCGAGCGCTCTCCCAGCTCTCCTCGCAGCTGACCTTGGACGCTTCGAGTTACAGGCGCGCTCGCGGTACGGACACGCAGCGCCATGGGGCGGCAGTCGTTGAAACTGACGCGCGCAGTGGCCAGTGGGAGCCTCGTCGATGCGCGCCAGCCAATGGGACCGAAAGCGAAATTTATCAGCTTTACTCCGCTCCTTGGGGATCGGGGAAACTAGAGCCGTTGTCTACGCTTTTCGCGTGGTTTCATAGCTGGGAGCTATGAAACGTCGGCTCGCTCTTTGGGACAGTTAATGCTATCGCATTAATAAGTGAAAAGGACCGTTGGTATCAAACAACGTAAAGAAAGGAGTGAACAAAAACAACACTTCGCGCCGACAAAAAAGTTTTGAGTTATTTTGTCCTGTCTAATGTGGGGCCCAACCTGTCTAATGTGGGGCAACCAGACAAGTCTGGTTGCCGCCGTTGCACATAGATGGCGGCAACCTTTCCAGCTATCATGGTGGTGGTGGTGAATACGTTTATTTAAAGAAAAGAAAAAATATATATCCGGAGACTCGAAGTTTTTATGACGCGGTGGCCTTAAAGGGACACTGACAGGGTGTTTATGCTCGCCGAGGTTTTTAGTTGTACATGACATATGAGAGCCCAACTACCCAGAAAACAATTTGCGACTCGAAATTCGGTTTCTTTCCGCCCGAAAACCGCCGATCAAGAACTGGCCGGTTCGAGTCCCGCTCACTCTCTTTTCCGTGGTCACGGGTCGTTTTCTAAGGTATCGACGCGACCACCAAATTTAATCAAAGTCGTGGGTCACTGAAGGCACACACTCAATATTAAAAATAGAAAAAAAAATTGAACCCATTTTTTGTGGCTTCTAAAAAGCTACAAAAACGTTGATTGAAAAAAAAAAGTTCCACAGGGAACCGGAAGCATTCTGTGCGTGCATCGTTTCGCGTATCGTGGGACTCGCGGGGACGGCGATGGCAGCGGACGACGGGCCTGGGACCTCTACTTCAGAACTGTCGTTCGCGGTACCGGCGAATTCTGTCTCCCTTTAAAAGAGAAATTTGGGACTGATCAAAAGAATTGGTATCCATCCCGTACGACACGCCCGACCACCAAGCAGATTTGCACGAAGACGTTGCCGAGCCGTCGCTCCCTTCTCGTGGCTGAAGACATCGCTCGCGCAAACGTCAATCACGACGTGTCTACTTCGAGTTGAATATGCAAGCGTACGATTTCTTTACTAGGTGCGAATGTCGCCAATGCAAGGTGCTTCCCGACTTCGACTTGGGAGTGCTTTTGCTGGAGGAAAATCGGCAGCAAACTTTCCAACTTACAGTTTACCGGCTGAATTATTACTAAGGAAAGAGAACCTCCAGTAGCGAGGTCCCCCAGTAGCTCAGCGGGAAAGACGTCCGTCTTTCCCGCGGGACCGGGTTCAATTTCCAGTGAAAGCGTCCTTTTTTTTTTTACATTTTTTTGATGTTTACATTTTTTTTACAATTATCACTGAAGAAACAAACAAAAAAACTAACAAACAAATGTTGTGGACGAAACGTCGCTGAATTAAATGGTATGGGATTTCCTTTTTGACACCTGCGAACTCAATGTAATCACTTTCCACAACATGCAAGGAGCATATAAATCAGGTAGCGTTCGCTTTCCGAGGTGCCCGTAAATGTTCTACAGGAATTGCAGCCAGCCATTGGTCCCGATCCCGTTGATCTTTCGCAAACTCTGTCGCACAATGCCACTTTTTTCGGACGCAGGACATGTGAGCCAGCTCTTCACGCAACATCTTGGGTGTATTCTTTTCGGAGCCGATCATGGAAATTCACCACGGGCACTCACTACTCATCTCCAACTCCTCAATGTACAAAACAACTCATCTTGGAGTACAGTACAGCGAGCGGAACAAACATAACTGCAAAAGAGTTCCCGCTACGCCGCATGTCGTCTGCTACGCAAAGAGGAGAAGAAAAAAAAAGTGCACGGTCGGGTGTAGCCACGTGACTTCCGCCACTCACTCTCTTCTCTCCACTTCTCCGACCTCCGTTTCCGGGTTTCGGTTTCGGTTTCAAGCAGTTGTGTCTTTTTGGATTTATTAAAAAAATACGCTACTCTGTTGCAAATAATTAATTGGGTAGTCCTCCGACACCATAATGAAGCGCCTGGCAAAAAATGAAAAAAATGTTTTTGTGGGGTGTCAGTGCCCCTTTAAAGGGATACTTCAACGAAATTTGAAATATTCCCGTCGTGTTCAAAAATAGGTTGAATATGATCCACAATATCCGTAAATGACAATCGCACGTTTGTATTTTGATCCTGGTAGCTGTATTTTTCGTTATAAACGGCCCACTCTGGCAAGCGCTCGGAGAAGGCCCAGCTTAGAGCACGTGACATCCAACGCAATCGTGACGTAGGTCGTCTCAAGACGAGCAAAGCTACGGCGAGGCTGACGTCGAGAGGATGGCCTAGTCGTTCGAGCCACCGAAGCGGCTGCTTTTGTGCGAGTTTTGAGTGACGGGTTAATCTTCTATAATCTTGTGAGGGGACAATAGCGACTTCTGCGACACACAAAAGGGATTCTCGGGAAGAGGGAGTTCCTCCTTCCCCCTTCTCTCGTCGTGGCCGGAGGCGAGACGACCTCCGTCACTAGCTGTCAAGGTTCCTAGACGAGCATTACAAACGAGGCGTTAGCGACATCCACCAGGTGCTCTTTGCTAATCGTTTAATTCGTTTTAAAATTCCCTTTCGAGACTCTTTAACAAGATATTGGTATGCCCCATGTGATACTGCTCTTCTGAACACTATAGACCAAAAAATGAGGGCCAAAATTTCGTTGTAGTATCCCTTTAAAGGGGGCCCTGCAATCATATTTAAGCGTCTACCTTTTTTGCGGTTTCCACGTCCCTTGGGGTTCGGGCAAGCCAGCGGGCACGGAGAGAGTCACTAAATATCAGTGCGTCATATTTTAACCGGACGACGCGGAAACCTCCTCCACCGACGAGAGCGACCCGCGGTACCGAAAGCGCGCAAAATATGACGTCTTAGGTCCTGGGCTTACTACTGGTCAGAGCCGCTAAAAGCTTTTTTTTTAGTCGAGATACAAAATATAAGTGTCGCGAACCGTTTCAAATATGTATGAAAGTAGTTTTTGTTCAGTATTTTAGATCAGAAAAGAAACAAATGCAGTTTATAAAGTACGGAAACAAGAAATGACCCGTCGACATACCCGCCACCAAGCAGCGGAAAAAGCGGCGCATATTAGAAAGGGCTAGTGGGATGAGGCGCCGATGAACGGCGAGCGTAGAAAGGTCTCGAAGCGTAGAAAGGCCATTTGGCGGTATGGCAGCGCGAAGTGGCTCCCGTCCTGTACTGGTCTTTACCCCGTGTTTGCTGTCGTTTGTGGCCAATGAAGTGTTATGCCGAAATAGTCTTTAATCGCGCAGCAAATGCAATGCGAGTCGCCCTGGCCGCCCGCTTCATACAGCCTATCCAACACACGGTTTAGTGGCGCCCTCTCGAGCCATCGACACGAAGTGCGGCAGCCGTGAGCGCTCGATGAGCTCACTATACCTCCTCTAGTTCACGGCCACTCAAGCCAGGACCTACGACGTCATGAAAGCGGTTATTTTTTGCTTGTTTTTGTAATTCTAATTTTCCTATAACTTTTAAAATAAAGCGAATTTTGCGAAAAGAAAAGTTTCATTAAGTTACTACGTTCAGTGCGCTTAGGTTCGGTGCAAATTAAAAATCAGTCAGAACGCTGTTGCAGGACCCCTTTAAGGCTTGGCGTCGTCTCCTAGGTTAAAGGTGTTAGATGGAGTTTCCCAGGCCTCCCTCAGAAATATATTCTAAGAGATCTGAGGATCCTGGTCTTGCGTGGGGTGTCGCCCGCTGGGTGCGTCCAGTCCTGCAATTTTGAAGGTCTTTTCATCATTCGCCATCTTACTGAAGATGAGTGGTCTGAGGGTGGAGAGTGCCTTACATTCCCCATAGTAGGTGTTTCCTCGGCTTGACATCGCTGGCATCTGGGGTCGGGAGGGACAGCGTAGGGTTGTTCTTTCTTAAAGGGGCACTGACACATCAAAATCTTTTTTTTTTTTTTTATTATCCGAAACGATTGAAAACGGTGCCGGGACATTGCCCTCAAAATTCGAAACTTGAAAATTCAGTATTTGTGAATTAAAAAAAAAACAATTTCCAAATGCCGAATTTGAAGTTCCCGCGCGATCCCCGCCAGTGCAGTCAGTCAAATTTTGCGGTCTCCTGCGACTCGACTTTCTCTCGGACCTCCGCTAACCCGATGCGAGGAGGAGGCGAGCTGGCGGGATGAAGGGAGCCGGCGCGGGAAAAAACCGGTTTCTTCGCCGACTCGCCCATCTGCTCGAGCGCCGCGAAGTTTTCTGAGAGAGGACACAAATCTAGGAAGGGACATCACACCGAACTCTAATTTTCGGTATTTCAAAAAGAGGGGCCGTAGTGCGTTCGCAATTGCGTTAAAAAACATATTTTACGATTGCCGTTATTAAATGTTATAGAAACGTCGCCTACAAGGCTTCTAAATTTCCTGATTTTTGACGTCATCGATCAAAAAAAGCAAGGAGGTTATAATAATAATAATAATAATAATAATAATAATAATAATAATAATAATAATAATAATAATAATGTTTATTTCCATCATGAGATGATGGTGGCGATCAGGAAAAAAAGCTGTGAGGCACAGCTTGACGGGTTCCTGACCGCCTACAGCAGCAGCGACAGAGTGGGGAAATAATACATCAATTGAAAGAGAAACACAAATTTACAAAAAATGATCGCTATCACAACATGTTGAGCACAATACCTTAGATTATCACAATATTGACGTATAGGGCATGACGGGCAAACAAAAACAAAAACAAGCTCATAGTATTAAGAACAAAACACGGAAAAAAGAGCAATTACACTAATCATCAGTGAAAAAAGGGTGACCTCACTTCATTCAACGATAACTTGTCCCAATCAATACCTTTAGCTAAAAACAGATTAAATAATTTAGGAACAGCGTATTTCAGCGTTTGTGTGCCATAGTTTGTTCTCGGTGTGACCACCTCCCAACATTCAGCTCCGCGGGTAGGGTAACTATGAATGTGTTTCGAGAGTTGTGCAAGATTTATAAAAAAATTTATATTTCTAATTTGCTCCACTTTTAGGCTAGTTGCAAGCCTGTAATCATATAAAGTGTGGATATTTATAACATGAAATTTTTTAAATAAGCTACCTGTATGAAAGTCAAACGGGACATCTCCCATAGCTCTAAGTGCTTTTTTTTGCAACACGTGCAGCTTTTCTAGATTAGTAAAAGTCGTTGTACCCCAAACTAAGTGGCAGTAATTTAAGTGGGAGTGGAATAGAGAATTATATAATAATAATTTTACTTTTTCTGGCAAAATATAACGATGACGATTCAACATGCCCACAGCCCGGGATAGCTTTGGAATAAGGTAATTTACATGATTTTCCCACGACATGTTCTCAGAGAAAGTAACACCTAAAAGCTTAAAGGAGTTTACTATTTCAATTTTGCTAGAATTTAAATTTAGGTCTTTTGTGATGTTTACAAGTTTATTTTTAGGACGAAAAAGCACTGCTTTTGTTTTCTTCACATTTATTTGCAACGCGTTGTTCTCACTCCATATTTCTAGTCTAGACAGAGTCAGGTTTGCCATATCAATTAAGGTATCAGCATTATTTGAACTAAAGAGTATACTTGTGTCGTCAGCGTAGTTGACAAATTTTGCATTTGGATTAATATTAGTGATATCATTAACATATATATTAAAAAGGAAAGGACCTAAAATACTACCCTGTGGTACGCCAGAAAGAATAGGTTTTATGGTGGAGGAGTTTTCATTAATACTGACATATTGCATCCGATGCCCCAGATACGACCGTATTAACTCTAAAGCGTGCCCTCGAATTCCATAATTATCTAATTTAGAAAGTAGAATTTGATGATTGAGACAGTCGAAAGCTTTAGTAAAATCTATGAATACTCCAAGGGCCATCATTTTGTTTTCAAAGCTTTGCAAAATGAATTCTTTTTGAACGAGTAAGGCAGATTCCGTAGATTTGTGCTTTCTAAAACCGTACTGCGACGCTGTTATCAAGTCATACTTATTAGAAAAGTTGGTTAATCGGGTATGAATGACTTTTTCGAGTGCCTTGGAAAACACTGGCAATATTGAGATGGGTCGGTAATTTCCCATATCATTTACGCTTCCTTTTTTATGCAACACTGAAACCTTAGCAATTTGCATTCGCTTAGGAAATACTCCTGTGGATAAAGAAATATTGAATATGTGAGTTATCACAGGTGCTAACAAATGAATCACGTGTTTTACAGGCCTTATTTGAATACCATCTACGTCACAGCTTCCACTATTTTTAAGTTGAAGAAATACACTCAACACTTCTGGTTCTACCACAGGGTCTAAAAATATCGTGTCACTGTTTCTTTTATCGCTAAAAATACCAGCATTATTTGTTGCAGACGTACTCGCAACATTTACAAAATGTTCGTTGAAAGCATTTGCCAATGAGCAACCAGTAAGTTCGGTGCCGTTATGCATAATTTTTTCAATAGAACTGGATGGGCGACCACGATGATAAAGAGAGTTCAGCTGCTTCCACATGACGTCTGCACGACCTTGTGCGGCTTTGAACATATCGAAATGATAACGCTGTCTCGCACGCCGTAGTTCTTTCGTTAGGTTGTTGCGATAGTTTTTGAATATTGATAGATCATTCTGGTTTCTTGACTTTGCGAATTTACCATATAAGATGTTTTTTGTTTTAATTTTACAAAGTAGCTCTGGAGTTATCCAAGGTTTTCTTATGCGTTTATTTGTTTTTATAAGTGTGAAGGGAAAATATGTCTTATACAAACTTAGAAATAATTCAATAAAAGTGTTGTAAGCACCATCGGCACTAAGTTCGCAAAATATATTATTCCAATTTGTCTTTGAGACAGCGATCTCGAAGGCGTCTAGTCGATCTAAAGTTATTTTTTGAATCGGTGTCCGCTTCGTTTTGCAGACCTTTTTCGGCGGGAGATTTAAACGCCAAAAATAAAAGGGCGCGCGCGCGCGGGAAAATTTTTTTCGCTATGCGGGTTTTTTGCGTGTTTATGACTACAACTTGCGTCGTCTTAGACAATAAAAAAAAAATACGAACTTTTGGGGTGTCAGTGTGCCCCTGGTGTGACTGCTTCTCTTGTGCGTATGCGGCGGAGCATCGCAGATTCTTTTCCCTCGAATTCTTCCCTAGGAAGAGGATGTTGTCTGGGGTTCAGCTATCATGGAAGAATGGATAGTTGGACGAGTTGGTGGGAATTCATCGTAGAAACAGCGCGCAAAACAGACGAGGACGAAGAAACACACGTGACGAGCAAAGCGCTCGTCACGTTTTTTTTTTTTTCGTCCTTGTCTATTTTGCGCTGTTCCCTACGCTCTTATCAGTTTCGGTTTGGACTCACGATGGGTTGGGCGCGTGCCATTCCTCCGGGTAAAGAAGACCGGGTGCGGAAGGAGCAGCGACGCACGCAGCAGCAGCTCCGCTGCTCTTCCTTCTTCACCAGAGTGAAAAGGCTAAAAGTTTTTTTTTTTTTAAACGAGTATGCTATTGTTAGTTACTTAAAAATGTAACGAGTTACAAATAGAAGTTACCCAAAAAAGTAACGAGTACAGTATTGCGATAACAGTATCGCGATACTAGCCAAGACCAGGAAAAGGTGGCGGTCCATTCAGTTACTTATCTCAAGTGACTTGGAATTCGTTTTTTTTTTTTAATCATACTAAAAGTAACGATTATTTAAGTACTTTTTTCCTGATCAGTGATTGCAATACTTTAAATTACTACTTAAACTACTTTCGCAATTTTTTTTTTTTTTTTTTGTAATAGCGGGAATTTTAAAGGCGTCCCAGACAGGAAGAAAAAGACCTGGGCGCTTGCCTCAGTCACACATCCACACGTGCGTTCGGCGTTGCTTTCGTAGCTCAAAGAATAACGCCTCAGCGATGACCGTGTACCAGGGCAGCAGTCCAAGCCATAGAACACGCAGTGTGTCGCACCCTCCGAAGCACGAGTGCGTTGTCTTCTCTTGTGAAGAGAGGAAACTGACAATTATTCAGGTTGTGATGTACAGGGTGTCACAAAAGAAAATTTACATGGACTTTTTTACCGCAAAAATAAACTAGGCATCGCCGAACGCTCATTTTCCGCTCAAAGGAAGCGCTAGAGGTCACAACCAGATGCCAAAGTTTCAGCCCGATCCGATAACTTAATCAAAAGTTATAAGTGATTTTCTTAAATTTTCAATGGGAAAATGGCGGCCGACGGAGTTTTCAAACACATGGGGCTCTATGGCACCAGAAACCGAAAACGGGCAAAAAATGGGCTCCATTTTCCCATTGAAATTTTCAGGAAATCACTTATAACTTTTCATTAAGTTATCGGATCGGGCTGAAACTTTGGCATCTGGTTGTACCTCTAGCGCTACCATTGAGCGGAAAATGGGCGTTCGGCAATGCTTAGTTTATTTTTGAGGTAAAAGGACCGTGTAAATTTTCTTTTTTGTGACACCCTGTATATACTGATTATCTAATCGTGACCTAACCCGGCCATTTCCTAGTTTGCGCTTCCACTCAATTTTTTCGTGCCCACGAAATTATATCATACCATTTCTACTTTAAAGATATAAAAATGACTCTTAATGATCTCAGTTGTAGCAAAATAATAAAACGATGGACTTGCATTGTACTCAGCTCGGAAATACAATCAATACATTTCGTGAAACGAAAACACAAAATGTTACGAACGTAAAACGCTGATAATGAACCATCATACAATGGGTAACAAATGAATATGTTATATTTCATGGAAGTGTTGTCAAATCAACAACAGTGAACTTGTGTATCACTTTAAAAAAAACTGGAAAGTAATTGCATTACTTTAGAATATAATACATAATTGTAATTAATTACTTTTGTTGCAGCAGCCATTCTAATATTAATTCACTACTTCTGCAGCAAAGTAGCATGCTTTATAGTTAATTACTTTTTCGAAGTAGAGAGTTTCAGTAGATCGTTCCGATACCTCCAATACCGATATGATGAATGCGCTAAGGCGTTGGCGTAGTATCGGGTATCATTATCGGAGTTACAAAAACTACTAAAACTCCCTCTACGATCAGTCCCCCAATACTTTTAATGCTGCACAAAATCCCTGAGAAAGTGAATAACCAGCAAAACCGTGTGCAGCGTAAATTGCATGCAAGTTTCCATCGTCCATGTTTGATTAAAATCTTTGTGAAGGCGGACTTTATAAAAACATCCACAAAACGAGACAAAAACTATATTTCATCTCGCACATGTTTCGTTGGTGGTTTCAACGCTAGTGGTGATCAGGTCCTCGACAATGGGCTTCACAATATGCTGCAGAATGGTCTCTGTTTTCTGCGCCTGGTCACAGTCAATGCGGCTCTTGGAGATGTGGATCGGTGGCAACACAAATTCCCCACAGTCACACTTGGCACCAGTCACAAAGTCAAACGTTCCCAGGCGAGCATTGCAGCTTGGACAGTACAGCTTTCCCTTGATCCACTCCCCCTGTCAACAGAGAAGACAAAGGATAAAAAGTCACTCAATACTGGCATAAAAATAGTTGGCTGAAAAGAGCCTCTAACAAGTGACAGGAAAAGTGCATCAAATTAGTGTTACCGTTCCCAATACAAAATAATTAATCAATCATAATTTCATACATCGAAGTTTTAATCAGAAATGACGATTTATTTTTATCATAAAAAATAACTCAGCAATGAAAGTGAGTTTACGCTATGAAATCTGCCAGAGTTAAATTTTTCAGGAAAAATCTTTACTAGCTTTGCTATATTACTCTACATGTCTGTTCTAGTATTCTAAGAAAAAGAGGAGTGTTGGAAAAACACCTGCCTTTATTCACTTTTTTTTAATCTTGGTGGGAGTTGGTTCATTTACAAACCGCTACAATGGTTATCCTTGGACAAAGTTAACAAGTTTTATTGTAAACCAATCAATCCTTATGGATATTATTTAACTGTATCTCATACCTGGGAGCCTATGCGAGATGGAAGGAGCTGAACAATGCGCTGTTTTAAAGTTTTGCACATTGAAACGTAAAAATCAAAATTAAAATTTCGCCCATGTTTGTAGTGGTAGCTGACTACCAAAAGGCACGTGCGACGAAAATGCTGCCAAAACTGAAGATGCTTCAAGACATAAAACAAGAAACAAACATGTACGAGTGACCTTGAGGACTGACAAATGATACACATCATTACTTACAATTTAAACATGAGTAGAGTCGCATCAAAATGGGTGTCCAGAATACTGATGCCTGTTTGACACTACTGACAACTGAATTTTAGTTGGAAAAACACAAACGTATATACAGATTTGATCATACCTTACTCGAAACAAATCTGAATTCCTTATCTGATAAAACGGATGTAACATTCCATTACAGCATTCTTTTTATATGACAAATATGACAAGTTTAAAGAACTTACAAAGAGAAGAACAACGATCCGTTTAATACCGACTGCTAAATAAAGTGCTGTACCCCAAAGCCTTTGCTCTCCTAGATAGTTAATCCATGAGAGTCCTACCAGCAAGTTACTTTCTTTTCTGGGCAAGAGAAGTAACATGCTGAAATACCTAAATAAAATTCGTCTTAGAAGAGATGGTTAGCCAACTGCCACAACCACGAAAGGGAATCGTAGTGATGTCATTGGTCAGAGTCGTTCAGGAGCACCTTTTGGAGGACCCAGAAGTCAATTTCGGAGCAGCAAACAAAAGTTTTGAAGAGCAAGGATATATTTTATTTCATTCATTCCACTGCAAAGACTATCTTAAGATTCGTGTGCTTAACTATTCAGCTAAATGTTATGCCTTCTTTGTCTCCTCACTCCTGTGCAACCACTCAATAGCATCCATTGCACAGAAATCAGTTTGATTCCCCCAAACCCTCTCTAAGCTGTTTGTTCAGTTGTACTTAAAAGCACCAGACACAGCAACAAGAATGTTGAGATGGGAGCCATAATTGATGCCTAATATAAGGCCCATTGTAGGAGCCACTTTTGAAACATGCCAAGTTAAATGTAGGACATGAACATCATCTGCATGCTGTTATTACAGCTGCGTGATTTCAGATAAGATCAACCAAAGGGTGGCTGGTCGACATTTTTAAATCAACTGATGTTTTTATATGCTATTGTCTAGTGTCTGATATGAACAAATCCACTCTTAGTTTGGACCAGAAAAAAGAAATGGGGACAGGAAAAATCGTAAGGCATGAAGAGGTGGACAGTTGCATTAACGTGCACTGATGGAGGAGGCACGTTTGAAAGAGAATAACTAAAAGGATAAAGTTAGAAGGCTATGGGTACCGTTTGCTTGTAATATAAAGTAATATTATTTATTTAAATTTTATTTATTTTTCTAAAAATTGCCAAACATGCCTGCTTGTACACGTAGCAGAGCGCGTTGAAACTACAGAATACACAGAAAGAATAAAACACATGAAGGACGAACACAGACACACACAATTCTTTCAATGAGCAACGAACAATTATGAAATGCCCATGACGCTACGACCGTGAACTTCAAAGATTTGAAAGAAAGAGAACGAAAAATTAAACGAAAATAAAGAAAATGAAAAAGCTCCGATTTAAAATAAAACGAAATTGCTCAAAATTTTAAAAAAGTTCAGGGTCGTAGCGTCATGGGCATTTCATAAATGTTTGTTGCTCATTGAAAGAACTGTGTGTGTCTGTGTTCGTCCTTCATGTGTTTTATTCTTTCTGTGTATGCTTGCTCGAACGACAAATGGCAAACTTTGGAGGCCTGTATCCCATGAAATAATTTAATCATTATTATATAATTTGTAGATAGTATTCTATTTATACATGGCTAATATTTAAAAAATAAATAAGGTATCTGAGTGATACGATAGTCAGGATATAGTTAGGCAAACATGGAAAAAAATCAAACAACAAAAAAGTCATAAACAAAAAAATAAAAATCCTTCTATATTTTTTTAAATTTAGGTACCCTGTCATACTTTATTTCGGCATTCATTTCTATTAAAAACATGTTGCATTATTTTATTGAGAAAGAAACAACTCCCCAAAGTAGGGTCCTTTTTCAAAGCCTACACTTAGCAGTGCCCTATACAAGAAGTGACTCTGAGTTCCAGTTTCATGAAACTAACACACATCTTTTATATATTTTTATTCAAATGAGGAAAATGATAACTATAGAAATCGTTCACACTAAAATTGAGGAGAAACTACTGTGTACAAAAAGCTATCATATTACGAACTAGTGGTCCGAGAAAAGATCCTGCAGCCTTCGGCCACTGGGAACTTTGTTTACTTTATTTTCCTAAGACGCTGTATGCTCCACTTTCTTCCCCTCTTTCTCCAACTCTCTGTCTTCTATATATCCCTGACTTATATCTAGAATAAAAACATAATCAAGCATTCCCTTTCTGCGTGATAGTGTTCTGTGGCTAGCAACAATCCTTTCCTTGCGAAGATCACGATTATGGCGGAATAGTTGACGGACGTAGCAGGCGACACTTCTCGCTAGATCTGGCAAAACGGCCGATACAATCAAGTTAAGGAAACATTATATTTACATTTATTCGTCTGTGCATTGAATATGCTTTAAATGTCCCAGATCCACCTCAAATTTGTTTAATAGACAAACTTGAACAAATACAAAATCAGTGTGCTAGATTTGTATTAAACAAATATGAAGTTGGAGTGAGTGTCACTAACATGAAGGAGGTCCTACACTGAGAGAAACTGAGTGAAAGCAGGAAGCTTTTTAGTCAGAATTTTTTTAGGTGATATCTATGACAAAGTACTAATCAATAGAGATACTTTTTACAGGAACCTTTTTATGTGTCAGGAAGAACAGATCACTCACACCAAATCAGGCTACACCCCTGTCACACTGATACTTTCGCTTATTCCTTTTTCCCCAAAAAATATTGAATGCTGGAATAGGCTGCCAATAAATGTGTTCGAGGAAAATTTTTTCAAATGTTCTCTGGTGCTCAACAGTGTTTTAATGTTATATTAGTCTTCATAAAAATATAGTGCATATTTGTATTACATGTGTTCATAAAAAAAAAAATTATGTAACTTATGCAGGTTTGCAATGCAAACCTGCATAGGCAATGCAGGTTTCTGAAGAAATAAATAAAAAGAGAAAAACTAGCTGTTTAGATAGATTAGTTTATCAAAGGCAAATGTAATTGTGTTGCACTGAAATGATGTTTGAATAATATAGTTCGAAAACAAAATCAAACCTTTTGCTCAAGTTATTAAGACTGCAATTAAACTACAATTACCAATTCAGTTGAACAATGATTTTTGATTTAGTCATGAACATCAATGGCACATCTCATGTATAGTTGTGGCAATCCAAAATAAGCGAGTGAGTGAAAACTATGCCCCTTTCAAAAATCCAGCTGAAATAATGAATTAAGGTTATTGATTGCCTTCCTTTCATCCACTACTAAAGCTAGTTTATTTTTAAAACCTATTGACAGCACCTTCAAACAGGTTTAAGCCTGTATAAAAATGGCAACTGAATGCGGGATTTAAAAAAAAACATATATCCAAAGCAATAATGCCATTCCGGTACACCTAATCAAGGTTATTTAAAAATTATGTTTCTATACCCAAGTTTTCTAGAATCTTAAATTTGAAAAACAAGGTCACGACCAAATGCAGTTAATATAGACTGGTCGAACTTTTGTTGTGACAATTTGATTGCAAGGCAAGTTGTCCCATCAATATTTCCCAAATGTAATTTTCTTTTCTTTTTTCAGTTGTATATTGTCTTTAAGGAGTGTGCTTCCCCTGCAACATGGCTGTGCTGCAGCGAAGAGAGATATGCAAAAGTGCAATGTCAAGATCACGGCTGTCGCTTTCACGCAGTGCACCAAAGTGCAATGAGAAGCACACACAGTGAAGCTAACTAACTCCACCGAACAGACCACGAATAGTGAGAAGTATTGCGGAACTTCCGAATACTCTTAGTATTCGGAAGTTGAGTATCAGCGATAATCAAAAGTTTAGAAAATTCGCACAAATCCACTGTAACAATTTACCAGTGTGGCAGGTCCTGAGATCATATTTTCGCATATAAAGCTATCACTTCAAAACTCTCTTTGCTGAATACGCTTTATGCAAGGATACCACTGAGAAGACAGAAATGACTCACCCTGTCTAGTTGGTCTGTCACCCAGCCTGGCAGCTCCTCCTCTCGCACGTACCAGACAGTGTCGATCTTGTTCACCGGGCACGTGAAGCTAACGCGGCCAGACCACTGGACACCATGTGATGAGACAATGTTGCTGCCTGTGAGGAGTGCCTGACGGCACTTTCTGCACCGGAAACCAGCCTCTTCTCCCATTCCCAAAGTCCCCTCCCTTCAGGATGC
>JAZHYW010011459.1:0-32862 GCA_037355805.1 Ixodes ricinus | reverse complement strand
TTACTTTCGACATGTCCCGAAATAGCTGGGTTTAAATATAATTGTATGCTTTCCAGTCACTTTTTTTTTTGAACTGGAGATAAAAATATTTCGCGTCTCAAGGGGAAAAAAAGTGATCATAAGCACCAGTTTCAACTCCGACAATATAATAACGACGTTTTTAAAGCCCATTATTTTTTACTCCCGAAAAAAAATCTCCACTTAAAAATAACCTTCCGGGTAAAGTTGCATTGAGCAACTAGGCAGATAAATTTAAACTTGAATGTTTAAAATCGCTTGTATTAAGTTGTTTGTTCTGTTTTTATCATAGCCACCGATAAAAGCGGTAAGTAACGTCTGTTCTTTTTATTTGTTATTTAGCACTTTTCCAGAGCGACTTTGTGTGTATTTAGTGGTGTTCATAGTTTTATTGAACTGTTTTTTCTAGTCAATAGTCCTTGAAATTATGTTGTAGGCCTCCTAATTTGCACTGTTATTTAAAAAACAAATGTTAATGATTTTATACTAACACACTGTTCACTCCTTATGAAGATGAATAGTAATCGGAAATGAATAAATTAGACAAATCAGAATAAAACTGCGGCCATCGTAAATGTTTTTTTGTTTGTTTTTCTCTCGCTCTCCGTAAGCAAATTATCCTACAACACATTTTGTGCTACGTACGCTTAAATCGAATAGTATAAACACATTTTTATTACTCACAAATACATGTTGATGTAAAATAAAAATTACATTCCGAAGCTTTTTAGTAAAACTGTAAATAAATCAGTACTTACATTGATAAAAACTTTCTATATATCACACAAAAGTTTCTCTTGATCACTGTGAAGCCGGCTTCACAAAATGTTCGCCAAACCAGTAGAAAAAAAAGGGGGTGGAGCACACGTGGTTTTAAAGTGCTTCACTTTTACCATCAAAACATCTTTGACCTCGAAGTCGATGTTCTTCTAAATGCTCTTCAAGCTTCACCGTCGTACACAACAACATCCCTCCTTCATTCTAGCCCGAGCTAGGCCACATGGAATTGGGTGATTGAGAACATCAGAGTGACGGTTCGACCCCAGCCGCTCAAAGCACGCTTCTGTCATAATTTTCCCGCGAAATAAATATATGTCAACAAACTCGTCAAATCCAGCACTGTTCCGTACGTGTCTTTTTCAGCGTTCGGCGGGACAACTCAACTTCTCTTTCCCGAAGAAAAGCTGCTCATCGTCGCTTTAGCGTGCTGGATGCCTTCGGGGCCACTTGGAAGTCCCCGGAAGTGCACGAGACACTTTAGCGGGGGCCATCCACCGGAAGTTAGCAACCGGAAGCAGTCCTCGGCGCCACCGATACTTCATGTGCTCTTTCCCTGCGCTCCGGTGACTTTATTCGCCGACCTCTGCCCCCCCCCCCTTTCGAGGCACCCGTTTATATTCCCCCTTTTAAGAGCGTCTTCAATAATGACGTCTTCTATAATGACAGCTCCCTCTTTTATGAGCGTGTTAGCCTGTGGTACGTGTTCTTTAACTGTGTATTGGCATTGAGCGTCGACTTGTCAACGCAGGCCTCGTGCACAAAGTTGCAGCACTCCTCCCCCCCCCCCCCCTAACCCCGGTTTTTTATGGTCTCATGAAGATCGTCATCACACAGCAGACAATGGGCAAGAATTTGTTTTCGGTCTTCGTCCGCTTTATTTTCGGGGTCCCAAATGTTTCGCTTTGAAATGTTTTGAACTCACTTTGTTTTAGAAGGGCATCTATACGGATTTTCCCTACGACACGTGCGGGAAAACCGTTTAGATGCAATCGCGGAAATATTGGCTCGCCTGTAGTTTTCGATGCTATTCTAGTGTACAAATTTACCGCTTGCAGAAAGAGGCAAGCGTGCAAACTCGTGACCGCTCGTCGATCCAGTAAAGTACACTTGGGATTGCTGGGCACAGAACAAGTATACAGGGTATTCCAAGGAAAACGTAAACAAGTAATGGCGGAAGTTTATGTGGCCGATATCACTTCCGGTTGACCAGCTTCTTGTGTATGTTTTACTGAGCAAGAATGACCAGCGCGTCTTTTAAGTTTTTCTGGGCGGAAAATGGGAAAACGTATGGCGAAAACCGGACGTAAGATACATCGCTGTGTGCTTATGGACCATACGGCGCCAAGAAAAAGCACCGCATCTCGTTTTCTTTGGCCTACGTGGCGAAAGCTACGTGACCCTACCTGACGGCCCAGTGGAAACTTGTATACACGTGAGACATTCCACGAAGTTAAACGACCACGAATCATCTGAAGCACGTAGTTGTTTTGTGTTTTTCGTGCACGGGAGAGCGCGTGTGAGAACGACATTGCTTCATCAACTGCGTGGCGTGTCCACGAGTGTTCAAGCTAGCCAAAGCGAAACAACGCTACGCCTGTCGGACGCTCGATCGTGCCCGGGAAAACAAGGTAGCGGTGCGTTTTCGACGACCAGTAGAGATATCGTGATTGGGACAAAGCCGTCGCAGTCTGTTGTACGATTACGTCGCTCGTTCGCCGCAAAAATCAAGCGGCGCGTTTTCGAGGACGAGTGGAGATCTCGTCATTGTGACAACGCCGACCCACCGCGGCGATCTCGCGAATGATATTCACGCGGATACAGGTGCAGACGCTGAGGCCAAAAGGCTATTTGAGATTCTAGAAGCCAGGCGATAACGTAAGAAAACTAGTTTCGCGTCCGACTTGTTACGAGCACGTGACACTCCTGGGGACATGTCGCGTTTGTTCGAGGTGTTCTGTTTGGGCAGACACGCGAGCGCTGTTACGTCTGTCGACGTTGGTGAGTAGTAGAATCGAGAAAAAAAAAGTACCCATGCTGTTTCACGCAGTGTTGGTGGTAAAGCGTTACAAGTAACGGCGTTACCGTCGACGCGTTACTTTTTTAGGTAACGTAGTTACGTACTCGTTACTTTTTCAAAACAGTAACGGATAACCTACTTGCGTTCCTTATTTCAAGTTATAAGTAACGTAATTACGTTTCTCATTACATATTCTTCCCAAGACTTACAGAGATTACACTTCAATTTGGTTCGTGTTTCTAGGCGACAAGCCACGTGAATTTTTGAGTTCTTGGCGTCTTTCTTTGTGTTTTTTTTCTTATGTGTATTGAAGGGGACACTGACAGGGTATATATGCTCGCCAAGGTTTTTATTTGTACATTACATACGAGAGCCCAACTACCCAAGAACAATTCGCGGATTGAAATTCGTTTTCTTTTTGACCGAAAAAAGCCGATCGAGAACTGACCGGTTCGAGTCGCGCTCACACTCTTCTCCGTGGCCATGTGCTGTTTTTTATGGTTAAGACACAACCACCAAAGATAATCGAAGTCGTAGGTCATCGAAAGCACCCACTCAATATTAAAAAAAAATATGATACTTATTTTTTGTGGCTTCTAAAAAGCTGCAAATGTGTTAATTGTTCGTGGGAGAAAAAAAAAGTATCAAGGTCACGTGTCTTCTGTTACTTCTCTGAGTTCTCTCCTCTATAAACCGTTTTACTGAAAGAGGGCGAGAGAGAAAATGGGAAAGGGATACCGGGGCTTTTCCCCTTGCTGGTTGTGTAGGAAGAGTGAAAGTCCCGGATGAGAGGCTTGGCCTGTGTTGGGTGTCTGCAGTGCCCCAACTTCGTTCGCGCTTTCTTTTCTGCTTTAAACTCGCAAATATAATTAGAGCCACGGGCTTCGATGGCGACTGTTCCCCGGTCATCGGACACCATTGCTCGGTCATAAGGTGCACGAATAACGACAAAAAACGTCGAATACTATCCGAGGACCCATGTCGCTGGCACGGAATCCGGCAAGGCGAGAGCGGCTGCAATGTCTAAGCTCCATCGCTTTCCACATGACCCCGGTCTCCGGCGGCAGTGGATTGCGTGCGTAAACCGAAAAGACGTTTCCTCAACGCCATCCTCTCGACTGTGCTCGGAACATTTTGTGAATGGAGCGCGCACCGAACGTGTACCGTCGATGAACATATGGTTTACACTCGCAAGGTGCGGGCGAGTTTTCTCGTGATAATTGTTGTTTCAGCTCGTAAAAGTTTCTAACTGAATTTCTCTTAATATTGATAATTTGCAGTGGTGACTGACTCGATTTTATCGTCCACAATACTTAGTTGAAGGCTCATTTCCGCCGCCGGGTGAGGCTGGAAATTGTTGAAAAGGTAGTTCTATCGGTTTTCCTGAATCGCGATCTCCTGCGCAATACCACAGAGCCGGCAAAGCGCTCCTTGGAGTGCCGCTGGTGGGTTATTTCCGTTGATTGGACGCTTTGAAGCGCTGGATAGTCGCTGCAAGGTACGTCTCGTGTGTTGCGATCTGCGTTTTCGAGCCCAGTGTGCACGTTTCTTTGTTCGAGTCACGGCATCCACCTGTGCGGCGACGGGGGAGCAGAGGCAGCGAACGTGCAGGCAATAGAAATTGGAGGTGAGTACTCAAAATATTGCATCAAATAGTAAAATATTTGGTGGCTGCTTTGAGGCTTTCTGCGGTTCGATATAAGCACATCTAGAACGTCTTCGTCGTTCATCTACAAGAACATATAAGAACACGGACATGCAAGATAAAAACAGCACAGCAAAACGATCTGTATCTGCTCCGAGTGTTTACAAAAGTTAATTGAGGTTCCCGCGTCGTGTATCGCTTATTGATTACTAAAATACTAAAAACGGCTACGTTGAAATAGGCCCATTGCAAGCAAAAGTTGATAAATGGTTCATAATTTTCAGTCATGCGAAAAGCGATGGAGCTTAAAAACATTGCAGCCGCACTCGCCTTGCCGGATTCCGTGCAAGCTACATAGGTCTTTGGACAGTATTCGACGCTTTCTGTCGTTATTCATGCACCCTATCACCCAGCAATGGTGTCCCGTTGACCGGGGGACTGTCGCCATCGAAGACCATGGCTCTAATGAAGTTTGGGAATTTGAAACAGAGAAGAAAGCGCGAACGAAGTTTGGGCACTGCATACACCCAACACCGGCCAAGCCTCTCAACCGGGACTTTCACTCTTTTTTCACAACCAGCAAGGGGAAAGCGCCGGTAGCCCTTTCCCCTTTTCTCTTTCGCTCTCAAAATGACGCTATCCACGATAAAACGCTCTATATTTCTTCTTCCTTCCCAGTCCAGTTTCGGTTTCGAGCAGTTGCGTTTTCTGACTTTATTAAAAATATACGTAACGCTGTAGCAAAATATTGATTGGGTAGTCTTTTGACACCATAATAAATCGCCTGGAAAAATTTAACAAAAAACATTTTGGGAGGCGTCAGTGTCCCTTTAAGTGAAGCCGAAAAATATTAGCTAACTATGTTCAGTTTTTGCATGGACATCAGGCTTTTGAAATATGGCGCTTATACATACCTCTAACGTCAAAATAGTAAAACGTGTTAATTCATGATTAAAAAAGTAACGCAAAAGTTACGTGCGTCCTTTTTTGTCGTTAACGGTAATGGTAACGCGTTTCTTTTTTGGCAAA
Source organism: Ixodes ricinus (assembly GCA_037355805.1). Lineage (NCBI taxonomy): Eukaryota > Metazoa > Arthropoda > Arachnida > Ixodida > Ixodidae > Ixodes > Ixodes ricinus. The sequence continues at coordinate 27,373 of JAZHYW010011459.1, read as the reverse complement.
TAACGAGTAACGCATTTCGTTACTTTTGCGGTGACGCCTACAACACTGGTTTCACATCTTGATTTAATCGTGTCACAAACAGACGCATTATTGCGCGCTAAATAAAACCTGGCCTTTAATCTTTCAAAAATTGACGCCTCTGAAATTAAAGCGGAACCGAACCACAGGTTTGGTTTCATGCGAAAAAAAAGTCTTTTTTTTTTAAAGTCCATCGCCGACACAAATTTTCAAGATTTACGTGTTTTTTTTTTCTTCTAGTTTGTCCGTAGGTTTTTGCTGGAGTTTGTTTAGTGCTCTCACATAACCGTCTGTTCACAAGCTCGTATGCACACGAAGATTAACATCAGCAAATATTTCTGCTCTAAAAACACAAGCAAAAGAAAATCTATTTTATGTATTATCTATTTTATGCAGTACCAAGTTGTTCTCTGTTATAAGATCCTGCGTTCAGACTAAAAGAAAAATTTATATTTGAGCGAATATTGAACAATCTTTCGATCAATCTTTATTTGCATAAGAACTCGAGTGTGATTCGTTCGATCAAGTATCCTCGCTGTCATGAAGAATCGGATGTGTGCATCTTTGATTTCAAAATTAAGCGTTCCTATTGTTGAGCGTGAAATCGATGCTCGCGTCTGGGTCTCTTCGCGCTCGACGGCCGCGCCTCGCTGCGTCTTTTATTTTGCAGAGATTTTGACATAAGAAAGTTGTCCAGTCAATCGCAAAGAATTACAGCACTTCAATAAGCCCGTGAAAACGAGAAATGTAAAAAAGAGAAAAAAAACGATTTAATTGCGGAACACACGAAACCAAGCGGTGACGTTGTCCATGCAAATGCTACCTAAACCGGAAGTGTTCTCGGCTCCCTGTCATGGCGGCCGCAAGCGACCCGAATGCCGTGTAGGGTGTCTAAAACTGAACTAGCCATGTAAAATAAGTCAAAAAAATCGGCGCCTGCACACAAAAAAAAAAAGCTTTAACGTTTTTTGACTGTGCATCTTGCTTGTGGATTTTACCTTGTAAAATTTCAAGGCGTAGTTTTGTTCTTCTATAAAATGAGACCAAAAAACTTGCTAAAGTTACAGCGTTCGCATTCACAGTCACAGTGTTCGTAAAATGTTCACAGGCGACCGGTTCAGCGTATAATGTAACTTGTGGCGCCATCTGTCGATTGGCACCAGCGAGCAGATCACAAAGTGCTTCGTCTGCTCACGGCGTCTATCGGGAGATGGCGCCACGCTTTTGGGGTCGATTGCGAGGACGTCCGCCGTTGGCCCAGGCAAGTTTACTGGTCTAATGTTTTCACGGGAACGAAGCCCCGCCTCACGATTTCACAAGGAAATTGCATTACCTCAATGCACATTGGGTGAAAGTTTGAACTTTCTATGTGTAGTCGCCCATATTTCCAGCTCGTTTTACAGCGCTAGATTTATTGTAGTCACCCTGTGTGATTTGTGGGTCAGTAGAAATTCTGCTTAGCTTGTGAATAAGTTGTGTTATGTTCAAATCGAGAAATATGTCAATAAACTCTCTGAGTGTGTTTTCTTATTAGGTCATACGGAAGAGCTGGTAAACTTTCATAAATATCGACCAAATACGTCAGATTGACAAATTTTCTAAAACATATTTCATATAAATGTTGGCGTTAAAATTATTTATCAGAGAATAAGTGTGTTCACAGGTATTTATTAAAAATTAGAGGCGCCAATTTTGAATTAGTGTATTTTTGCGAGTAAGTTGATTTACTGAGAAAACAGTCAAACGAAATAAGATTTCAAGCTCTTATATAGCTGCCATACAAACAAAATATTACATTTTATATTTATATTACCTTATAATGCACTACAATAGCTAGCTAGAGAAAACAAATCAGTCAAACAAAAGGTGGGTTTTCTTAGAAAAACGACCTCCAATTTGCCAATATTTTTGAAATTGTCCTTGCTTTACGAGAATACACTGCCCTTTCTCTTTTAGACACAACATTAAATTTGTTATCAATAGGAAGAGTATACTCTCAGCTTTCTGAAAAAAACTAAATATGTTACGACATCTCAAATAGGTCACACGCAAGAGCGGGTCAAACTTCGACTAATATTCTCAAAGGGACACACTTTGACAATATTTAAAACAAAAGTGAAGATAAATAATCACAATAAAATTATTGACCTAATCCCTATTCTGAGAGTGGCCCCAAAAAGTTACATTGCACTACCAAAAAATTGAAAAAAGTAGAAAGGAGTGAAACATGACACCTCCGACAGGCGAGAGAAAGGTCAGTTTGCGCCTCGGCTGCTTAAAATGTCCATAGATCTGCTCTCTTTCCCTTTCCCTAACTTTAATGCAAGTAAATATAAAGCACCGGCGGAGGCGGTTGATCTGACATACCGTGTTCGGCTTTGGCTAGCAGACGGCGTTCGTAAAATGGCGTCAGCTGTTGCTGGCTTCACGCGGCGGTACCGTGCGTGCTTCCAGTCATTCGGCGTTCGTTGCCATGGTGACGGCGAGGAACGCAAACGAACTTTATGTTGCGGAAGAACGCTGCGGCGCAGCGATACCAGGTGCGTTCTAAGGCCCTTCCCGCATGCCTTTCAATGGACGGAAGGCGAACAAAAAGAGTTCGAAATAAAGACTTAACGCAGAAGGCTGCATTTCTCCAGCGCCTCATAATTTGACGAGCCTTGCGCACGAAGAGCATAGTTTTTTTGGCCATCCCGCGTTCTGTTTTTTTTTTAATCCGTAACATAGGTCTAAAGCATCACACTGCCCGAAGAGCAATAATGAAATAACGGCCTAGCTACGGAAATGAACTGCGCTGGGGGGCCGGACTCGGATTTCTCAGAATGGCAGCTGAGCAGGTACGACTACATTACTTTACACAGTGTTTGGTGGCGGTCTGCAGCTCCTGTGTAGTGCTCTTGCGGTAATCAGTGGGGTGATCACATGCCATAAATCTAAATACAAAACGAGGAGAAAGAAAAACAGGTACCTCGCAGCCGGCAGGATTCTGAACCTGCGCGGGAATTTCCCAATGGATTTCGAGTCCATCGCCTTAACCACTCGGCCACGACTGCTTGCTTTTTTCTTGATACGCTTTATTACATATGTATTATTCTTGTAGAGGGTTAGGGTCTAACGTACCAAAAATTGATCTCGACTAATTTTAGGTAAAAGCGGCTACTTATTGTAACTACTCTTCATAGTTTATAGGTTCTGAACGATAATCTAGTCGTTCCCGACTTCTTGTTGGTGAACCTGACCGATGATGCATCTTATTGGCTAATCTTCTTTTCGGGAAACGATGCCCGTGTGAACGCCACCGAAAAGGTGGCGCGCCTCCGAAAAAGGTTGCGCGCGCTCCTCGCTTCTGGAGTGAGATTTACCGAGGCCTGTCAATCACCCGAAGGAGAAACGCTGATGCTGCCATTGGCCGCTCGACATCGCTATGACGCCCGACTTTCGAGGCGCAGAGCGAGCTTTTGGACTAAAGCCCGGTTCACACAGTTGCGTTTGACTGCGTTTGACTGCGTTGCGGCAGCGAGACACCAGGACATCCCTGCTGCTTATATCGCGTGTCAAGAAGATTCCTTGAATTGGATTCTACGCTTCATACGAAGCAAAGATGTGCCGGTGACTCGCTTTCGGTTCTCGCCGCAACGCAGTCAAACGCAGTCAAACGCAAGTGTCTGAACCGGCCTTTACAGAAATAAGAGTTGTGGCGCAAACTAACTAGTGAACGTAAGCAGCTTCTGCGGACAAAAGGTCACCAAACATACTCGTGAACCCGGACAGAAGCTCACCGGGATAAAATTGTTTGCGTTTCTACATAAGCTCAAATAACATGACAAAATAAGCAGCACATTCTATGAAAAAGTATACCCTCTCTATAGCCTCTTAAACCCAGCAATAATTCATTACCCTTTGAATAAGGAATCACTTAAGGTTTTCCAGTATAGACAACGATAACAAAGATACACAAAAGACATATCCTATCGAGATAATTAAAAATTCTGGTCATGTTTAGTAAGAAATATGCGATATTATTTACGCTAGAAATTATTTCAGCTCCGACTATTTTCTTAATTATGTCGCATCTTTATACTGTATTATTAATTTGGGATAGCAGAACGTCACAATCAATATTGCTCAGTTCCTAGCCATATTTCGGTAAAACGACTCGTCTGCAAACCGTGAAAATATTCACACGCAGAAAACATTTATCTTTTATTTTATATGTAGCCGGAGTTTATACACATTTTCGTTAATATGCACGAAGACATAATCTGCATGTCTAATGTGAAGATTGCCGTGTATCGCAATAAGATATGAAGATGTTAAGACTTTCGAAAAAATACCTAAGTGACTTGGGGCAAGAATATTTTCTTTGAACTGAAACGTTAGTTTAGTCTACATTCTTAACTATCTGGTCATCAAACTATCCTTAGAGTTTGGTGTGTGCATATTACACACTTGTGTCTTTTTAGATATGGCCGGTGTCTCGGCCACCAAATCATTCAAACCGACAACAAGCCAGTGTCACACTAAAAAAAAAAAAATGGAAAAATGCCCCGTAAAAAAAAAGTTAATGTTTTTTATATTGTTTTTTACGTCAAAAATAAATTACACATTGCCGACCCCTGAATTGCCGACCCCGACCCCCGGACGAGACGTCAAAATTTCAGAGCTTGCCGTTTTCTGATTCGAAAGTTAGAAGCGATGTTCGGAAATTTTCACTGAGAAAATAGGCGCCCGCTTATTGTAGCGAACGCCATTCATCTCCACGTAATCGTGGGCTTCGGCGGATTTCAGAAAATCACTTCTAACTTTTGAATCAGACAACGGCACTCTTTAAAACTTTGGCGTCTGGTTTCGTCCTCTAGCGCTACATTTGAACGCAGACTGAGCGTTCGACGCTGCGTATTTTATATTGGCGTTGAAATATCAGCAACAGCAGCAACGAAAACAACCACAATTATCTAAATGTTTTAATACAGTTTGAAGCCATCGTATGTGTAAACGGAAGAACTACCGTTGGTTATGCCCGAGATCGTGATCGGCGCCTTGGCCCAAGTACAAGGCGCCTCCGTCCCGAGTGTGGCTGGTGTGGCTTCAGCCGAGAGAGAGAGTGACCGAGAGGGACGCGGCCGTTAGTAGGCCTAATCGTGACAGACAGAGCCCCAACCGTTCGCGACGGTCGCGACGCCTCTCCCGTTGCCGTCTTCCATCGCTTTTCGTCCGCTTCCACGCGGGGCCGTTACGATTCATCACGATGGGCCATCAATCAGGCCGGCCTCTCTCCGCTGCCTGGGTATACTGTGTCGCTCATCGTTTTTCCTCCCGCCATGTTTTCGCTTCGACCCCTTTTTGCTCTCGCTCCGGGGCCGTGTGTCAACCATCCGACTGGCCATTCGCCTTCAATTTTTGGACGCGCGGTGCGCTGCCTGCAGCAGCGCGCGCCAAGGGCGAGCCGGCTAACGTTCGAGCTTGGCTCGACTTGGCTCGACCCGTCGCCCAGAATGGCCGACATAATGGATTCCGGAGCGCTTTCCTCCTTTCCTCACCAGAGGGCACAACGTGCCCTCCAACTTCTTTCATGGTTTATTTCCAAAGTTTATATTTTTTTTCCTTTTCTCTACCGGGTTTGTGTTATTTTATTTCTGAAATACGTTCGGTTCGTTCTTTCGCCGGTTTCTTTCTCTTCCGGTGTCTCGGAAGCGTTCTGTTATAGGGAAGTTTTGCGTCTGACGAGGAGGGATTCCGCTGACAAAAGAAGAGAGCTCGAGGGGAAGAGCTCTGCATCGCAGTGGGGGAAAATGGGGAAAGGCGAGCAGAAAGGGGACGCTGGAAACGCAGAAAGAATACTCGGGTGGCGGTGGCGGCGGTGGTGGTAGTAGTAGTAGTAGAGGTGCAGTGAAAGGGGGGGAATAAAAGTATGAAAAGTTTGAATTCTTTTTTGGTGTGTGTTCCAGTTGTAGTTCCATTAGGACCCCCGGGGGGCTAAACGAAAGGACGCTTTCTTGCGATCAAAATTCGTGCTGGGATGATTTCCACTTTTTTTCCCCTTTCGTCCAACTTCTTCCAGATTTCTTTCCATAACTGACGCTTCTTATAACTCAGCTTCTTTCATTTTTTGTTTTCTTAAAAAAAAGAACATTTTTTTTTAAAGTTTGTCTTTTGCACGCGGACAGACAAAACTACGGACGCGTTCTACAGATCTATACTTATACAACGAAAGATGGCGGGAGAAGTAAATCAGAGAGTTACAGAGCTAAATGTTTGTTCCGGAAAAAAAAAGAGATGTCGTTGGTATTGTGACCTTACATCTCCAGAGGAAGTCGCTTGTTTCCTCAGGAGTTTCCGAGTGTCGGAGTGAGAGTTTCCACTGCCGGCCATTTCCTGATACTGGGTACTTTCTATGTAGTTACTGTTCTGTTTTTCTAAAAACACACACACAAAAAAATACAAGCACAGTTTAAGTAAGAGCGAGCGAAATATAAAATAGCAGTTCAACGTGCCTAAGAGTTTAGGAAGAAAAAGTTGTTTGTGAAGTAAGAACAAACACAGAACTACTGACTTGAGAACGGATTTTGAATAGTCATACAATTTGACATTTTCGCATTTTTGCCGATATCCTTTAGTCTGGCGCATAGTTCTATCATAAAAACTAAAGCCCACGCGGGATTTAGGTTTTGAAGGTGGTACATGATAAAAACAAAACAAAAACCTCAAAAATAAGTTTTTTTTTTACGACCTTAAAAATGGAGATGTTGCAAAAATAAACAGTGTTGAAATTTTAGAGATTTTATACCGAAACCAAGTTTAAAATAGGGATCTAGAGTAAGGCTACTTTTGACCCGAGACTAAGGTCTCGAAACAAAGGGGTGTCTAAATAATTGTTTCAATTTCATTATTTCCGCGTAGATGTTTTGGAAGATTGCTACTCCTTGCTACAACTCATGTAGAGGGGAAGCCAACGTTCAAGGGGCACTGGGAGCGCACGCGTCTCCCAAGCCTCCGCTTTCACTAGGCTAGAGACAAGGCAGCACCCCTAGCTAAGAATAATATAATTTGCACTAATATAAACTATAGGTCTTGTGACATCAGGTAGAATTTTAGCGGACGTATGCCCGCTGAAGTTAGTGTGTGAACCTACTTTTAATTGTAACGTTTTTTGAGGCGGGAAAGGGGGAGGGGGTGCCGGATGATTGGATAAACTCATTCCATAAATGCGCCTCTCCTGTGTTCGTGCTAAGTGTTGTTTCAAAGTATCGTCGGCCGGTCTTTAATCAACATGCCTCAAAACACGTTTTATTTTGTCGTTTATTCCTGTTCGCGGTCATTCCTCCGTCTCAGAGTGAGGTGCACGGAAGACGTCGCTTTCGAGGGATCTTCTTCTTAGGATATCGCTATTTCTAAGTCCTTCCTATCTTTTGCTGTTCAGAGGTACACGTGACAGAGCAGCAGATGCTGCGTAGTCACTCGCATAATGAGAACGGCAGGGTCCGTGTCTTCCGAACGCCCGGCTTCCAGTATGCGCCCCGTGCCTTCCGCCGTGCTCTAGTTGCGCGCGCACGCTCGAGGTGCGCGAGACTTCGAAACGATGTCGAAGGTAGCAGAAGCTCGCGCTGTAGGCGGGACAACTCAAACTCCTCTTCGCCGTTCTTATCTTGTCAATAACTATACTGGTTTGCCTGCAATGTTTTATATTTGATTTTGACAATGTTTTGTAGCAAATTTTTAGTTTTGTTTTTTATAATCGGTATGTCGGAAACGGAAGAGTAGCTTAAGCTTTAATTTCCTAACCTGGAAGACAAACACATACCAAAAAATGTAAACAATATTGACATTCAGTCGTTGTATATTGTATGGGCAAGATTTAAGGCTTCAATAAAATAGGAACTTTCAGGGCGTATTGATCTATTTCAAATATATTACAGTGCTAAATTTTCTTAGATATATGGTGCCTAATGTGGTTTGTTGAGAAAAGTTAATACGCGTTATAACTATTCCCCCGTATAGAGTACATTCGTAGCTGCAAACGTATTGATAGATTCATGGCCGAGTTTCTAGGCGTTCGTTTGGTAGTATCGCAGTTAAAATGTTAGTTCAGTCTTGCGGTATGGTCCTAGTATATTTTCATATTCTTTTAGATAAAGTTTGTAGACACAAGAGGCACTTCTACGCCTACAAATAATTCAGAATAGTATAAGTTATGAACAGAGACATTGGAGGTTTGATAGGTCAATGTTTTTGCGAGGGACAGCATATCCAGAGACGAAGTCATTACAGTACTATGTAGTACCGTTTATTTTACCCATTTTACTGCTAACTTGTAATCATTTTTAGATGATTTGTCCTATCTCATTAACCGGGTGATTACATAGGTACGCACATTTGTTTCGCGCAAATTCACCCCCGGAGTTTACCTCGACGCGTGCGAAGGAGGCACGAAAACAATACGCGCGCTAATCTTTTGCCTGGGTCGAACATTGACGTTCAGTAGGTTATTATGTTTTGTTAAATTCAGCATCATACGAACCGTTATACTAGTAAGAATGGTAGTTCCACCGCCTTGGGTAGGGGTATGATGTTTATGTTTACAGTTTGTGGAATTCGAGAGCTCGTCCTTTATTTTAAGCCTGGATCATGTACTTGGAATATTCCTGTAATAATGAGAAACATATAGCAGGTGATACCTAATGGGAAAGTATATGGTAAAAAAAAAGAAACGGGGGAAGAGGAGAGTACGAGAGAGGGGAAGGGGAGAGGGTGTCAGAGGGTCTAGCTTTAATTAGAAGGATAATGTGTAGATGCAAGGGGGCTAGCCGCCGGCTGTATTACACGAGAGCGCACGACACTAGAGCGCCGACGGGAGGGCGCGCAACAGCAGAGCTTCGTGACAGCAGAGCGCTCGACAGCAGAGCGCCGCGACACCAGAACGCACGACATGAGAGCGCATTTCATTAAAGCGTGCGTCACCAGAGCGCATGTGCACGCCTTGGGAATGATCGATATTGGGGTCTTCAAACAGATTTTTCTCACGGAGCTGAAATTTTGACAGCAATGGGGGTCCCATTTTGAACGCTTGATGTCATTGAAATGACTGAGTACTTAAATTAAGCTGGGCGAGGTGGTACAAGCACGTTGAACGTAGCGGTCTGCAGTCACACCATTTAAGATAATTGATTCTGTTGTTTGTCTATCCTAACGCAATACATTACCGCGTGGTTGTCATCGCTGCCACTTATAGAGTGCTTCTTTTGAACTTGATCTCTACTTTCGTTCTCAATAAAATTCTACTTGTCATTTATTAAACATATTTTAGTTTTTTTATGAAGAGTAATGCTACAGGAGCCTACCGTGCGCGCAGGTGGTACATAATTATCATGTTTAATTCTGGCAAACGTCGGGAAAACGTCGAATTTGGAACGCGCTTGAGGTCAATCAGTTCGCTCTTATGAATAGTGACGAAATGTGAATCTGCACTCAGATATTGCGCAGTGCTGGCTGTCGCGTAGCGGATAATCCAAGGTATCACAACCCAGTTACCACAGAAGGGGATTTGTTGCTTGAACGTTCTACCACGGGGAGAGGCAGCTTATACTCTGTTCAACGTTAAGCTGAGGCTGCAGACAAAGCTACAAGCGCAAGCTAGCAAGCGCTCCTGGCTTTGAGACGTGCATTTCTATCGCGAGTGCTCGTCCTAAGGAAGAACACTTCAAAACAGCGACCTCGAGCTCTCGTGCTTGTGGCATTAACTGTAGTGCCACTAAATAAGCTACGTTTCAGGGTAACGGCACTTATCCATCTTGTGACTTAAAATCATGGTTGCCAATTATCTGAAGCTTTGTCTAAAATCACAACAAAAAAAAAAAACGCTTTTCCGTCACCCGCAAATGTTTCAAGAGTTGGCGACCGAGCAAAGCAAGATTACATGAGCTTCCTAACACCGAAGCACCAATATGGCGGCGCCCACAACAATATCGGGGAACAGAGTGCCGATACTCTAAGCGTAGCTCAGTTAGGGACTCTAATTGGCCTGCAGTCTCAGTTTAAGGATGAATGGAGTATAGTGGTTGCATCTGTGTTTCAGCGCTCTTGTGACGCGCGCTCTAATGACAAGCGCTCTCGTGTCGTTGCGCTCTCCTGTCGTGCGCTCTCGTGCCCCCCTCCCCCCTTTCCCCTTCCCTAGCCGACTGTCTTTATACTCGCATTATGAACGTGTTCGAACTCTGAATGCCGGCGTCCGGCGTTCGAACGCGAGACCCAGAGTGAGGAGCAGAGGACGCTCTTGTTTGCTCTGGTTGGAGACAGACCGTGTGGAGAAACAAGGGCAGCCTAGCCTTTCCGTTTACCCACTAATCCTCCCAATCAGAGCTCGGCGCTTTGGCATCCTCGCGTGCTCTCAGCTTCTCCTCTCCCTCGGTATCTCGACGTATATTTTTATTCGGCATCTGTTTTCACTGAGTCCAGTCGCAACACTACGGTGATGCCAACATGCCGGAGCCGGAGGTTCAGACCCCAGACTAAACAAGACTTTTTAAAATAGGTGTTCCAAGAATTAGAAGGAAAAAAAAAGGAAAACATGTTTTACCGGTTACAACTACACATTGCGCAAGAATGAAATGGGTACCAAATGGGTTCCTTACTTTACTACCCATTTCGCAGGAGTTAAAAGGGTACTTGTGACTTATAGCGGGTAGGATTTTGTGTTTCCGGAGTTTACTTCTCGTGATATTCGGAAGGTTTTCTTCGGAGTTTGTTTCCAGTCGAAAAATTGTGGTTTATTGGAGTTTATTTTTGCTAGATTCTAAATTTTTTTTTAAATTCGGACTTTAATTTTACAGTGGTCCCAATATTGTAATGTTCAAGATAAAAATAAAGTAAAGTAAGGAGACAAAAGTGCCCTAAATTCATGAGAACTCACGTGTATCGAGTGACATTTCTGGAGCTGCATCTGGCACTGGCGCTTGGCCATTAGCAATCCTAACCACTCCAGAACAAATATTGGAAAGAAGCGTTGCTTCAACAACAGTCGATACTTCGAAATAACTGAACTCCTGGACGTACTCGCTCAGGAAACAAAGAAGCTTCAGCTTCCCTCCACCTCCGTCGAAATATACGGGCTCATAGAGCTATTACTGTTATAAAGACACTACCCCTTCTTTTCGTAAGGAGTACAAAGTACACTAATTGTAGGGTGCAAACTGGAAACCTAAACGACGAATTATGTCGTTACCAGTCTCGCACACGTTACTTGAAAAAGTAATCGATTACAACTACTATTACTCGTGGTCGAAAATGATTTAATAAGATTACTTGATTACTTGAGAGAAAAAGTAATTGGACATTACTTCAAAACGTAGCCATTATTATTTCGATTACTTTTTTAATACTTTATAAGCTTCGCGCCGTTATCACTCGGAACAATGAGAAACTTGCTGAAAATAAAATTGCTCACGTCTCGGAAAAAAAAAACAACCTCTTTTCTTGGATTAGCTGTTTGGCATATCACTTGTGGTTTTAGTATGAGGTCCACCTTGAAGCGACTTCACTCACAGATTCCGCTCGGGGCAACACTCGTCCGATGACGCCCTCTGGTGTCGATCTTTTGATATCGAGTTTAAATGAGAAATCGGCCATGCATGAATGTAATGTTTTTTTTGTTTTTTTTAGTATGCTTAGAGCTCATAGATTGAGTTACGACCATTATTAGACTTTCCCCAAAAAATGGTCTAGTGCCAGCTGAAAAAATAAAAATAAAATGAAGAAGTTAAAAACAAAACGATTTGGAGTTGAATTTTACGAGTATTTTTATTACGTGAATTTGAATATCCCGTTCGTTTTCCTCGAAAGTGTAACTAAACACGAGAAAACACGAAAAACTTCCGACCAGTCGTTAGATCACAAAAGATTCTTTCGGCCACCAAGCGCATGTCGCTCTTGTGGGCAGCGCGTGCGATCGCAAGTTTGCCACGTATATTACCCCGCACTGACACCATACCAGTCGTGACGTCTTTTTCTGACCTTTTTGTTTAAAATAGCAAGAGTGCGCGTACGTAGCTTTGATAGGCGCTGAAGATGCGCGAGGGCGGAGATTCAGATAACTCATTTTATGACGCAACGCTCCCGGAAGGAGAGGTTTCAGCGGTACTTTGAAAATTATTTTCGAGAACCTCCGTGCAGCAAATTGAAAAATAATTTCCATGTTAGTGATCCTGAATGCCAAATGAAGGTGATTTAAGTATTTTTACTCAAATACAGAGCCGCGTCAGCTTCCCTTTAGGCTGTGTGGGTCTATATGCAATTCCATTGTTCACCGTCCGTCTACGTCAACACGTTTCCTGACACATGTTTTCGTGGTACTGCCTGCCGTCTGGAGTTTGGATCTGTTTCTTTTTTATTTAAGCTTATGATGGTTAACTATAGACATAATTATTGACGGAAAACATGTTAATGAAACCAACATTTTCGATAACGACCGTTAAGAATGAGAAATGTATTACCAAAATATTTGCGCATACGGTTCAACACGCGCATTTATAACTTTACCCAGTCGCCGTTGTCGTATTTTCAAAGTTACATTTTTTTGTGTCACGTTCCATTGAAGCTTTGAAGGCGACATTCGATGATTTGGAGCGCACTCACTGAAGGAGTGACTAAATTTACACTTCTGACGAGACAGTACGCCGCTTTAGTCATCATCACCAAAACGTCTACCGAAACACAGCTAAAAAAGGTACCTGCACAATAAAATGCTTAGACATACGAGAAGCACAAATCTGGTTGCCAGTAAACGGTACTACTGAGGTAAAATCGCACTGCCAGCAAGTCTTTCTGGTCACAAAAGCGTGCAATCTGCCCATCTTCGTCCCTAAAGTTGTACTCCTCCTCACAATGTCTCTTAGTGAGGGGAAGGCATCTTTACAGATAGACGTAATACCTGCGGTTGATAATAATCGACAGATGCCCTTATTGTTACCTATGTGGAGCTAACAACCAAGGTTTTCTCCAAAGCATTGCAGAAAACACCGAATAAAATCAAGGAGGGTTAACCTTTTCAACTTTGTGCCGGAACAATGAACCGAACACTTTACTATAGTCAGCGACAAAATAAAAACGGTAGGGCGCGTATTCGGAAACCCCGGCTTCTAAGCATGCGCTCCGTGGCTTCCGCCGTGCTTTGTCTGCGCTTGCGCACTGGAGCTGCACGAGACGCCGACGCGTTGTTAAACGTAGGAAGCTCGCGCTGGAGCTGGAACAAGTGAAGCACCTGCCTACCGTTCTCACCTTGCCAGTGACTATGGAAGAGTGCATTCTACTGCGCTCGTTTCCGTTAGACAGCGCGACTACAGCGTCGAATCCTCTGCGACCGGTTTGAAAACCTCGCGTCCCAGAGAACGCAAACGTATCGCGCTGTCCACGCTGTCGCGCTTTGGCGCTGCGCTGAGGAGAGGGTTGCCGCCGACGCACCGAGATACCGGATTCGCCAAGACAGCAGAGACGGCTGTCTTCGCCATTTGGACGGGTTTCCACAACGATGGATGGTGGCGGCCACCTCTCCCAACATAAACAGGGAAAACTCCGAGGCTGCGCGCGTCCAGCCGTTCCAACCACGCGAAAGGTGTCTGCGCCAAGGCCATCGCATTTTCGCGAAGTAAAGATGTAAGCATATTTTCCAAATAAAGTATTTGAATATACTGTCAAATCTTCTCTCCCCGGCTGGTGCCGCCAGTGCTCACCCCTGTCACACTCCTGGTGGGAAAATGCTTAGGGCACGCGCTGTACTTCGGACATTGTTAGAGTTGGGCGAATTTCACCGCTGTATTAACTGACCACCAGGGAAATCCCGAATATTTGCTAACAAATGGTCCTTTAGCCAAATTACCCCAGCAACAAAGATATTGCTGGGACCTTAGGTACACGCGGTGCACGCGCTGGCCCTCTCAGTATAAAGTACTCGTAGTAAATAATAGAAATAGGGCGTCGACGGACACACACACACAAGCAATTGGGTTTTACTTTTGAACAGTTGCAGCTGCAGATGCCAACACGTGCAGCGGGTGTAACTTCACACTCCGTAGCCACTCGCAGCATGGTTCTTGGTGCTTGGGCAGTTTTTCCTGAATGAATGAACACCCGGTGGAAGCAAATTTCTACGCAATGACCGAGTCCACTTCGTTTGTGGCATTGGGCTGTGACACAGACAGTACCACTTGGAACCGAGCGGATCACGATAAAATGCCAGATTACTTTCTGAGCAAAAGAAAGAAAACAGCCCTCCCTTAGTTTTGAAACGTCACCGCGAAAATCACGTTTCCAATTCCGCTACTCGCATCGGCTATAGATGATTGCAAGCCGGGCGACTCGTCGCCGCCATGTCTCTGCTCGTGCGGGAAAGCCTGTGCAATTGCAAGCTTGGTAAACAACGTTCAAGCGCACGCTGCACGTGCTTGCGCGCATGGGGCACCAGTCAGGGGCTCCCCGCTTTGCAATCGTCTATAAATTTCTTGTGCCTCTTTAAGCGATATGTTCTTAGTGAAATTCAAGTGCAGTTATTTTTAATGATGCCCTTGAAGGTGCCCTGAGGAGGTTTTTGAGATCGCCTAATTATGGTGATAACTCACTCTGTGACGATACGCGGCCGAATTTTTCAATAAAAAAATCAAAGCTCGCAACACACCAAGGAGGTTAGAAAAACTAGGAGGGGGCACGTTGCAATATTGGTGAAGCCTAGTCAAGGGAGCATGGCTTGTGGAGGCTACATGGCTGGCGTCATGCCCTCTCCTACATTTCTCTCCTCCTTGCAACACACCGAGGTCATCTCCAGCGATGGGAGAAGCGTGTTCTGAAACCAGGACCACTGTCAGTCAATAGCAAGCAAGGATCCTCGCACCTCCGACCGGTGGAACCGCGGAGTGATATCTCGAATGCCCGCGGCTCGGCTTGCCCATACAGCTCGGACTACGATTCAACCTAGCGAGCGCGCGCTCAAGCGCCGAGAGCTGACGACGGGACACATCACTCCCGCGTAAAGAAACAACAACAACAACACAGTTCGCTGTTTTTGAGACAATTATTGCAGTACCATGTTCCCTCTCCGCGAAAAATAACATTTTTCGACTACTCTACCTGCTTCTCTCATCTACAAAAGCATACACATTTCGTAATAATAGCGTTTGCAATCTCAAAGAAATGTCGCGTTTTCGTTGATCACATGCATGAGATAATTTCGTTTTTTGCTTGCTTTTTTAATAGAGAAATCGGCGCGCGCATCGTTATGCTTTATGGAGTTCAAGGATTCTTAGAGTCCGCAGAGTAAATTATCGCCATATTTAGGCGATCTAAGAAACCTCCTCAGGGCACCTTTAAGCATAATGTTCTTTTGACTTAAAATACCGTTATTTTATGGATATTGAGAATTTTCTTTAGCTCTGGGTGTGTGATTTCCCAGAAGAACCTATGAAACAGACTCGATCTATTATAATTTATGCATTCCAAAGCCAGCCTAAAAGGGTCGTTACACATAAAGTCAGTTGCAATCTACCACTTTACCCAGAAATCAAAAAGCACACCATAGCTGTGTTTCTTCAATACTTACAGTTGACGAAGATTTGGAACTCTTCCTAACTTGTTTTCCCCAATCATCCATTTGTCACCCCAAATAAAAAAAAAAAGAATACACCGAGTGCGTTGTGCAGTTATGTGCTCCCCTACGACGAGGTAATTCTTTAACGAGAGAACAACTTACAACGAGAGAGTACCTCTAATCGGGTGGTGGCTTGCGCCACTTAGCCAAACCTGGCGTCATCTCTGCGGTAGCCCCTGTAACTGCATTGAACTTGAGGGAAGGTTTTGAGTTTCGCAGTATTTGCGAGATCAAATGCACGTGCTGTCTACGAGAAATGATCGTTTATAACACTGTAAAAGTTTTTCGAGCCCTTGGTAAAAAAAGAGAAAAAAAAAAAGAAAAGAGAATGACATGTAAAAACAATTTGGAAATATACGGAAATCACAAGTGTTCCAGACGTAGCCGATAGATGGCGCCAAGTGTGTTTCCTCGTCGCATGCGATCACAAGGAAGCGCAAGGCTACGCAACGCACGGGAGTGTCTACATCCACGCGCGGGGACGTAGCCACGTCGGGAGGAGATAAGGCTCCATCCACGCACTACGTCACTTCCGGCGCACTGTTTACGTCACTTCCTGCGTGGACGGAGGCAGTTCTCCTTTTTTCTTTTTTTTCTTGGTCGAGGAGTTTGGCCCTTTGTGTATTAGCACGGTCGCGCTTCTGATATGCCTCGAGTTTTGGTTGCCGGGGATTCGATGGTGAAATACTTGTCCCAGTATTTCTCATCGAATAACCGGGTGGCTGTTGAAGTGCGGGCGTTTAGTGGCATTAGGATCGAGGCTTTGTTTTCCAAGGTGTCTGACACCCTGCTCGATTTTGGCCGTACGTTACAAATACCGTCGGCTGGCCGCTCAGATCTTGGAACGCAGTCCGACGATGCAAATCGCCTTTTCTTCCGTCCTTCCGAGGTGGGAGAACAAGTTTTCTTCGTTGGAGTGTCAGCGTAGTCAGAGTGCCGAGATCCAGGAGTTGAATGATCGACACAGAGACGTGAACTGGCTCCTGCAGGAGTTCTGCCGCAAGAAGGGCTTCGTGTTCATCGGTGATCACGTGGACGAGTGGCATCTGTGCATCGGCTACTGTTTTATTTGTCATGGAATAAACTGTTTCTGGAATCTTTTACCCAGTTTTCTCGATTGAATGCTCTCATTATGTTTGTTATTACTTGGACTAATGCATGTTTTTCCTTCTCTCACAATTTTTGGGAGATTGCGAGCGTGCGCGCAAGTCAAGAACGTACGGAGCGGTGGGCTCGCACTTGTCCCCTTCGATGCACATAAGCTCACACTAAAACGCCTCGAACCAAGCCAACCACACACACGACGAAGACCCACCAGCCTCACCGCCTCGCCTCGGCAGCGATGTACACATGGGCTAAAGCCCCGGGGCCTTAGCCCATGTGTGCGTGTGCGTGCGGGCTCCCGCACGCACACGCACGGATGGCACGCACGCCGCCCACACGTGTGTGTGACTCCTGGACAACATAACTATAAAGATATTTATTGATACTATTCTTATGACGCATGATATTTGCTATTAGTCTTAGAAAACAGTAAAAAAACTGATAAATTGTCTAAGAATTTGTAAGGTCACGTGACATATTAACTTTAAAAACAACAATAAAATGTAACCTCTTTATTTTTATATCCCATATTTACTTATAAGAAAGCATAATATGTACATAAAAACAAATTATGTGCTTATATTATAAGTCACGTGACCTTTTGCGTGGATGGAGCCTTATCTCCTCCCGACTTGGCTACGTCCCCGCGCGTGGATGTGGCCTCGGCCGCGTTGCGGCCGAGGCCACATCCACAGTGCGGTTACATCCACGCATCCACGTTGTGCAGCGTGTGAACCAGAACTAATTAAGACTCTTAACGAAAATGTTTCTTTCCCGACAATGTAATTATTAAATCCTCACAAGTAATATTTTTTTTTTTGTGATTTGGGTTGTGTCGTTTGTGCGTTCAAGTAAAAAAAGAATTCGAGATGTTCTTGTTTTTTTTTTTTCACGATCATGTTCTTGAATTTCTTAGGATATCTACATGTTTTGTATTATTATTTAGAGTAGTATAAATTGTGATTGAACCATAAAGTCTAAAGGCGTCCAGTTTTTTTCTTGCGAAACATTTTATTACATAACGTTCCAAGTAAAACGGTCCCGCGGTTAATGTATTTTTGCCAGCATAATGCCACCATAAATTCTCACCTATGCTGTAGGATACTGCGAGTAGGCACAAAAGCAAAACAGCGCGATAGAAATTGAGGATGCATGTTTTACTTCAACTGATGAGGGGAGAACAGCCTGTTTTGCTTATAAAACACAAGTTATTGTTTATAGTCCACATAAACCGCTCTGATTGTATAGATATTTTTGTTGGAATTCAACATTTTTAGTAGAAAGTACAATATTATGAACAGGTGCACGCGTTGAAAAGCGTTGTTCATTCCAGTTTTATTTTGATAATATAAAAATAAAGTCAAATTGAGCTTTTGCAGTAGTGGACACTTAAAATCAAGCCATGGGAAATCACTTCGTAGATAATTATATAAAAGATGTTACTTTTCGTTTGTTATTTTTTATTCATGATCACTTTGTAACCGAACTAGACGCATGAACAGTTGAATTTATAATACCCGGAAAACACTCGGCTTTCAGCGATTAGAAGACTGGTGCAGGGTGGAACCATTCTGAGTTAGTTTTTTTATTTTTTTATTCAAGGCGCACTACGAAATATTGTTTTTCTTAACCCTTAGCCTCATTAGATCGCGAAAAAAAAAGTAGACCATCTTATAATCAATAACTTTAGTGAAACGTGGGGTGATTCTATTTTATGCAGAAACTGACTCTTAATTGCGTTTAATTGCGTGTGTAACTTGAGTAATAACCTCGGTGACTTACTTAAACTCGGTCTGAGAAGTTCAGTATATTTACAATTATATAAAAAAAGCCGTTCACACGTTACACACTTGCTTCAGAGTGCGAACACAGTCTGCTCGCCCAACGCGCTTTTCAATAACACGGAGCAGGATTCAAACAATTAACTGTACAGCCCCAACACAATTCGAAGCGCACCAGTCACTCTGCCAGATATGAAGTGTGCGTGGTGTAGCATCGCGTTCCGACGTCCCATGGCTCCCGCTCGCCACACACTATGCAGAGGTGTAACTCGATGCTCGTTTCTTCCGGTAGAAGCACTTCGAAGCACTTGCAAGAAAACACAACACCGACACCGACAGAGAGGCGTACGCGAAGCACTGCCTCGCTGTCCTCGAGCTGTTCGAGGCTTGGCGTCGCCGCGAAGCACACGCACGGCGTCTGTCCGCCAGCTGTCTCGTGGCAAGTTCGCGGCGCCTCTAGCTCCCGTCAGCGTATGCGGTTTTTTCTCTTGTCACTCGATGACAATGTCGCCTTCGGCAAGGCGCTGCTCCTGCTGTCAGGAGTAGACGCCGTCGTTGCTCTGGATGGAGAAGTGCCGGTACGAAATGTACTCCTGGGGCACGTCGTTGGCCTTGACGGGACGCCTGCGCCGCCGGCGCTTAAACTTGAGCGCCGTCAGGAGCACGGCCAGGATGAGCACCAGGACGGCGCTCACACTGCCGCCGAGGATGATGCCCAGCGTGGACAGGGTCACGCGCGTCTTGTCCGTCTTGGCTAACGTCCGGACCTGGAGACACTTCCGGTTGTTGGTGGACATGTCGTAAGGGCGTTCCACGTCGGCCGTGTACGGCGTGGGCCGGCCAAGGCTGCGTAGGTACTTGCCCGTGGCCGTCACGCACACCGTGTACCACGTCTCGGTCCGGAGCCCGTCGATGTCGTAACGGCGCACGCTGGGCTCCAGGGAGGTGCCGGCCGCGGGAGCCGGCTCGGACGTGGCGTGGTACGTGACCAGGAAGCCGCCGATGAGGGTGCCGTTCTGGACGTCCCATTCCAGGGACAACCGGTCGTGGTCCAAGCGTCGCACTTCGGTCGACGTCATCAGCGGCGCCGGGCAGAAGTCAACCGGGTGCAGGGAGCCAACCGACTGATTGGCCAGCTTGTCCGGCAGCGAACAGGACGGGTCGCGGGTGGCTAGGCGAGGATGGTCCTGAAGCCATTCCCAGAGGCCCAGCAGCCGGCAGTCACAGTGAAACGGGTTGCCTGCAATGGGGGGACACGGGGTCATCCGAGCGTCCTGGGATGACACAAAGGACTCGGAACTAGGCGGGCCTCGAAGACTGAAATCTGTCCGACGAAAGAGGCTGGGACAACGTCGGCTGGCACAAAGACCCGGCTGGAATTAGAGGGGACTCGCAAGCTTAAATTCCTGAGCTCGGTATAGAAGCATTTCGCAACGCGCGCTCGCAGTGCTGGCAGATCCACCGGGCGCATTCATTCAAATGAAGACGGGAGTGAGTCCACGAAGCGGATGAAAACGAAGGGTGGGGGAACGCGGACGGATTCAGAATTTAGGGGAAGGCCTCCTTATCTTAACTTCCCCGCTTGATCAATGGACGGGCTTTCTATTTCACAAGATTGCCCCCGCTGAGCTGCTCCGATGGGAGCTCGCCTTCTTCTATTCGTCTTCGTTTCGTGATCACTTTAATAGCGCGATTGCTTTTCTTTGTGCCGCCCTCTGTCCCAGCGCGCTTCCATTTCACTGCTTGGGCTATATTCGGAGCGCGGGAAAGGATGGGGAGAACTGGCGAGGCGAGCGAATTGGCGAATGTCTCCCGGATTTCCATTCTTTGTGCTTCGTGGTATAGGAAACTTTTGGGTTCGTATTACTGAGTGCGGGATACATTTTCCGCTTCGGAAGCGCGGTTTCTAATTCTTTTATCTTACGATGAGTGGTCGTGAATGCGAAACTGGCGCCTGTTGTCGCACGCCACTCTTTTAATGCTGTTCTTTTCACGTGTTTTTGAAAAAAAAAGCATAAATTCGGGAATAAGCTAGCGTTTTTTTATCGTGGCTGAAAACTATAAATATAGTATGATTCATTTGATATATCGTATTTGTCTTTGTACGTTTTTCGGTGTTTGTTTGCAGTTTGTTTTCTGCACCTTACGAATCAAGAAAGTATACAATAGATTTCTTATAATAGTTCTTTTGATATACAATAAAAAGTAAATACAAAGTTTACTTTCTACCAACTTCTGCTATATTGTGGTCAACTATTTTTAGCGGTACGTTTTTTTTAAATTTTGTATTCATGTTAATAATGTAGCTGTTAAAATGAAACTTGCATTTACTCAACAAAAAAGCGGATTTGCTATTAAAAAATTAGATGGTATTTCAAATGAGCTTATGGTTTAATTTAATGTAAAATATAAAATGCTATTTAGCTCACCTTTTGGGTACTGAAGATAATCTTACTTTAAATTTCTTTTAGAACGCACTGTATGAGCCAAAAGGGACGATCAATAATAGTCATCTTCAGAGCATTTGATTAATCGTTGCTTGAAAACAATTACAGGATACCAAATATATCCGTGGCGTAACACGTCTGGAAGTGGAAGCTATAAAACCACTCGCATAAGATCTTGTTGTTCATTTCAAGAATAAACCGTCAAATACTTACCGAAGAGTAACAGTTCGCCGAGTCGCACTTCAATAGGCTGGAGCACAGAGCTGGCCAGGTAGGCAAGTTTGTTGTCTCGAAGATCCAAGCTGACCAGAGCTGTAAGGTTGACGAAGGCACTCACCGCCACCCAGCCCAGCTCGTTGCTGCGAAGGGAAAGACTTCGGAGTCTATGCACGTTGCTGAACACTTTTTCATGAAGCCGAGTGAGCTTGTTATAGGAGAGATCTAGCTGTTCCAAGTGCTGAAGATCCGATCCGAATCGCGGCAGGTCCATGATAAGGTTGTGGGTAAGGTTTATGATTTGAAGGCGATCGATTCCCTGAAAGCGTTCAGACGGCAGAATGTCTATTGAGTTGTAGCCGAGGTCTAAGACCTGTAGTTTCTTGAGAGGCTTGAACGCTCCCGGTGACACTTTGATGATGCTGTTGTGGCTGAGGGACAGCGCAGACAGTGAGGGGAATCCGACGAAATCGTTGGAAGCCACGATTGAGATGTTGCTGTGCTCTATGTTGAGGTGGCGTAATGCAGTGAAACTTCCTTCAGTGGTGAAGTCTTCCCGAATTCTAATGAGGGGGTTATGATTCAAGTTTAGTGTCAACAGTTGGTCCATCTTTGTAGTGAGCAAGGCGTTTGGGATGAAGCTAAGGTTGTTTCCTTCGAATGACAATTCCTGGATAGACTTTAAAGCCCCCGTGATGGAAGCGTCAAGGACCGTAAGCATGTTGTTTGTCAGGGTAAGTTCCTTGAGGCTTGTCAAGTTGTAGAATGCATCGTTCGCAATTTCGGATATGGAGTTGTTGCTCAGATTAATTCTAGCGAGAGCTGTATTAGACTTTAAGGCTTTGCTAGTTATCCTACTAATCTTGTTTTGACACAAAGACAGGAGTTCAAGATTTGGCATGAGTTCCGTGGCTGAAGAAGGCAAGAGACTAAGATTGTTGTTGTCCAACTTGAGCTCAGTGAGGTTTGTTAATCCACGCAACTGTTTTCCGTCCAAATCTTGGATCCCGTTTCCTCTGAGGTTGAGAACTTTCAGCTCGGAGAGTGGCTCGAAAAGCTTTCCTGTGATCGGACTGATTCCTGTGTTTTCAATCTGCAGCGTCTCAAGCGATGATAGACCGTAGAAGATGTTATCATGAACTCCCGTCAAATTATTTCCTGACAGGTCGAGATGTTTCACACTTGGAAGGAACAAGAAATCAACTCTCGCGCTGATCAGTTTGTTGTTGCTGATGTCTAGGGTAACAAGAGATGACAGTTCCAGGAAAGAGCCAGCCTCAACATCCTCCGCCATGACACTTGAAAGCAATAATTCGTGAAGAGGAATTTGACCCTCGAACATATACTTTCGTATGACATATATTTGGTTGTGAGACATATGCAAAACTTTAAGTTTCTTCAAGGACTGAAATGTCTGCGGTTCTATGTCCATAATGTTATTGTGCGACAGGTATAGTTCTTCTAAACTTTCCGCGCCGCGGAACATGTCTGTACTGACATGACTTAAGGTGTTGTATTCCATATAGAGCGTTCTCAACTTGATCATTCTTTCGAATGTCCCCTCTTCGATTATTGTGATCTCATTGTGGTTCAAGTGAAGGCGGTCGACTTCAATGAGGTCGCGGAACATCTCTTTTTTCAGGCGGCTCAGCTTATTCCAGTCCAGCCAGAGAATGTCCACTTTGTTGAGCCCACTCATGCTGTTGGCATGCATATTGCTGATCTCGTTCTGGGTCAGAATCAGGGACCTTAAACTGGACGGATATCGACTGAGGATGTCGCCAACGTCGGTAAGCCTGTTGCCATGAAGATTGAGATGTTGCAAGTTGGCCAGACTTTGGAACGCTTCGTTCTCGATTGTCTCAATACGGTTGAACTGAAGATGGAGTTCTTGCAGGTTGGGCAACGAATAGAAGACACCTTTGCGTATTTTTTTGAGTAAGTTATTTTCCAGTCGAAGGTCTCTGAGTTCTACGAGCTCCTGGAAAGTTCCTGGCAGCAAATCCGCGATCAAGTTGCTGTCCAAGGAGAGGGAACGAAGCTCTCGGTTATTCTTGAACATCGTGGAATGAATGCTGCGGAGCTGGTTGTACGACAAGTGAAGCTGGAACAAGTGGGGGAGAGAGTAGAACGCGGCTATTTCAATCTGTGTTATTGCGTTGTTGGCTAAGAATAAAGCCGAAATTTGTGAAGAGTTGAGAAAAGTGTCGTTTGTGATCCTAAGAATGTTGTTGTTGGAAAGAAGTACTTCCCGCAGGTGAGTCATGTTCTGAAAAGTGCCGCTCTCAATGCTGTGCAAATGGTTCGAACTTAGTTCTATGGTTCGTAGTTTCTTTAACGGTGTCAAGGCCCGACGACCTAGCGTGTGTATTGTGTTCTGACTGAGGTCAAGGGCTTCCAGTTCAAGAAGGTGTATAAAACAGGAGTCATCGAGGTCGCTCAATTGGTTCATGTGCAGCGACAGCGAAGTGAGTCGTGGCATGGTGACGAAGCTTCGTTCGTTCAGCTCTCGAATGCGGTTGGAGCTCATATCCAACCTCTGCAGTGCCGTGAACCGCGTGAAGCCGTCGTCAGGTATGTCTTTGATTTCGTTCTCGGCCAGCCTGAGTGCCTTCAGGCTCCGCAGTCTCCGGAGAGCGTTCAGTGGGAACGACCTCTGCCCACTGTCGATAAGGTTAAGCTCCTCCAGGCTGTTTTCCAGACCCCCGAACGCGTACTCGGTGATGTGTTCGATCTTGTTCTTGGACAGCTGAAGATTCGTCAGCTGCAGACCGTAGAAGACGTAACTGTCCAGTTCCCCTATCTCGTTGGAACTGAGCTCGAGGGAGCGGAGGGCCCTGAGGTTCTTTAGCGCGCCCTTGGGCACCTCCCTGAGTTTGCTCTGCGTGAGCGAGAGCGTCTCGAGGGTCTCGTCGAGTCCGAGGAACACGTCTTCCTCGACGCTGCTGATCTGCGTGTTGGATATGAAGAGGCGGGATATGGTGCGGTTGAGAAAGAAGCCAGCCGGGAGCGTGGTCATGTTCGAGTGCAGGTTGTAGACGCTGAGCATCTTGACGGGGCTGTGTATCTCGGCCAGGGTGACTCCGATCTGCTCGGGAGACACCGAGTTGCACTCGAGGAAGACATCACTGTCGAACTCGTAGCAGGGGCACCAGGGCCTCCGGTTCCAGGAGGGGCACGCGTCCCCCTGGGGCTCTGCCCAGACCGGGGTCGGCGGCAGCAGCACGCCCAGCCAGAGGAGCAGCCAGTGGCCCGCCACCGCGCCCGGGTTGCGGCCCCTTCTCCAGAACCGCCGCAGGAGCATTGTCACGTGGCGCTCATCTGGAACCAAACAGACACACGAAGCTTAGATTCCACGTAGGAAAAAAAAAAGGGGGGGGGGCTAAAAGGACTTGACGTAGCGCTACCGCTTTGATATTCAGTTGGTCCTAAACTGGTAAAAGTATATAAATAACGCTGTGCGTATGTTTATACATCCGGAAGTTAGTCAGCTTCCAATGGGCGTCTGGTGTCTCAGCTGTAGATGAGAAATTTAGCCAGTGCAATACAACCACTACACTCGTTCATCAGTACGCGAGCTCGAGGTCGTTGCTTTGAAGCGTTCTTCCGCAGAACGAGCGCTCGCGCTAGAAATGCATGTCTCAAAGCCAAAAGCTCAGGTTAGCGCGTTTGTTGCATTGGCTGCAGTCTCAGCTTAAGGGGGGGGGGGCATAGTATTGGGCAGGAGATCGAACTATAGGGGCCACTTAATCGAGTTTATTGTTTCCACAGATCGGTATTTACTAACACAGCATAACAAAGAAATTGAACCACGCCATGCACGGTCTAGGCACGAATGCTTGCTCTGACCAGCGCTTTGGCCGCACGAGGAGCGGCTTTCCAATCGTCATCTTCGATATCGCTGATCGAAGACAAACAAGAAACTTCCCCACCCCTGCCCGTTTTGATCTGGATGAGCATCGTACCGGCGTGTGGTCGTGTGTCACTATTGCGTGGTGCACGTTAAAGACCCCAGGCTAGCGGTTGTACTGCACTGGCTAAATTGCTCATCTACAGCGAGTGACTCGTCGCAACTTTAAATGGATGACCAACTACACGCTGTATAAATATCCCCACAACCCCACCCCCAACAAGAAACTTCAGTTTTGTTGTCCCCACAGCTGAGGAGTACCGGTAAGCTTAGCCCCATGGGTTAAGCGGGACAGGCTTGCAATCGCATGGGCTTAAGCCCGGTTCACACAGTTGCGTTTGACTGCGTTTGACTGCGTTGCGGTAGCGAGACACCAGGACATCCCTGCTTCTTATATCGCGTGCCAAGAAGATTCCTTGAATTGGATTCCAGGCTTCATACGAAACACAGATGTGCCGGTGACTCGCTTTCGGTTCTCGCCGCAACGCAGTCAAACGCACTCAAACGCAAGTGTCTGAACCAGGCTTTAGACAGAGACATGGCGGCGGCCAGATTCCTTGGGGTCTTTAACGTGCACCACGCAGTAGTGATACACGACTGCACGCCGGTACGATTCCCATCCATATCAAAATGGGCAGGGGTGGGTAATGAACCCAGGGTCACTGGGTTCTGCAGCGCAAGGTTTCGCTCCACGTGCTCCGAACTGGTGTGCGCTAGCCCACTTGGCCACCGATCCCCCGCTAAGCATAAACATTTGAATTCGTTCATAAAAAGCATGGAATAAAAAGAGCACGCGCCGATACTATAAAGAAGGTTATCGTAGCTTTTCCTACAATCCTTTTACTTTATAATATGATTACTGGTGCTGCGTACTTTTTATCCTGCTGGATATGTAGCGGTGAGCTTAACCCGACAAAAATTATTTGACGAAATACACTATTTATTAACATAACTAATCAAAACAAACGTTTAATAATGCACATAGCGCGTTGTGTTAATGAACAATTCAATTAGCTGCAAATATCGTCAATCGTCTCTATCTAAAAACACAATAAACCGCAGACACTTTTTTTTGCATTGCGCTGTAGACTGTCGCAGCCGCCCCAGACGATTTTCTTTTAACCACAGCCCGCCCCATGGCTGCGTAGATCACGTTCGTCTTCCATTCGTTTTCTTTTCTTTTGTATCGGGACTTTTTGAAAGGGGCGGTGCTTTCTTATAAAGCGGACGACGCTGGAAATGCGATGTCGGCTCACGATGGAGCGAAGAAGCGCCTTTTGTCCCAGCGATCGCTTTGAAACAGTCCGCCACGCCGTCTTTATTCGCACGAAATGAAAGGCGCCATTTACATCGGACTGACCTCAAAATGTCGCGAGCATCTGATACGACTTGCTTTGTGGCCACCAAGAGAAGTGCAAGCGGCGGGGAGAAAGAAGGCGTTGATCAAAGAGATTGCTCTGGCCGTTCGGGCGATTTCGTGTCAACTGGCACCATTCGCCGAGCCTCGGAGAGATATTTTCTTAGCGTCGCGTCCAGGCAGCGGCACCACATTTGGAGGACCCGTTTGAACTTTGACAGCGCGATTTCTCGGAGGGGAGCCAAATTAGAGGTTCTCGGCTTCCGAAGGGCAAATGATCCGTTGTCTCGAATAAAGGCCTCCGCTTTGACTTCCAACTGTCGTTTGTTTGACAAAGCGACGGAGTAGTTTCGTTCCGGGCGCGAAAGAAAGACAATCACCATCGCGGGTGTTGGGATTGAGCTCTTCGTTGCGTTGGGCTATCAGTTCGTTGCGTGTGTACGGCTCTACAAATACCATAACCAAGCTTTTTTTTTGTCGCAGTGCAGAAACGAATTGTGAGCGACAGTACTTTATACAGCGCCGTCCTCCCTCGCCAATCATGGTTTACCGCGCAGCGTGAGCCACGCCCTATAATCGTGTTTTGTTTGTTTTTGTTTTGTCTTATATGAAAGTGACAATACACGATCGTAGCGGATTCTGAGAGAATACTTATACCGACGGACGACAATGCAACTCCAGGACGTGATGGAGTTTTATATCAAATTTATTTCTTCATGCTTTGGATTTTGTTTTAAGATCGAAAATTTGATGTTAATTTTGGAATACACAACTTTACTACTACGGCGAAGCAACGACTTTTGATGGCATTCCAGTGCGTCGTATACGGCTCCGCCTTCTTTGCGTCATATTTTTATATGTCGATAAGTAACATTATATATGCGCGTATCAGCCACTAAAAATAGAAAAAAA
>JAZHYW010011458.1:0-23794 GCA_037355805.1 Ixodes ricinus | reverse complement strand
AACATTTCTTGCTCGATGATTCCTTGATTTAAATGCAAAACAAATGCACGCATAAAGCATGAAACGATAGACAGTCATGTAAATACAATAAAATATGTTCGTGATTATTTTGAGTGAAAAATCTGATTTAAATCATCATGCTAAAAGTGTCGTGTTTAAATCACGATTTAAGTCAATGTGTAAGTCGCGATAAAAAATATATTGATTTTAAGCGCCAATTCACACGTACGCAAGCGCCGAATCGGAGCTGGAAACGGCGTTGATGCAGCTTCGGCTGGCACGTGACTTATCACCGACGAGCTGTTGTTCCCCAGTGGTGAGCGGCGACACAGCGCCCATGCATCGCTGCTAGGCCAGACAAACTGGTAGTGCATGAGCGCCGCATTGGCGATCCGTTTTCAGCGCCGACTCGACGCTGCGCTGTATGTGTGGACAAACCTTGTTTCTACACCCTGTGACCTAATTACGCGCTTCCTTACTAAAAAGAAAAAAGAAGAAGCAGAGATAATAATACGATATTGCTTTATTTCGTTGTATGAAAATACTGCAAATATTACAAGAGGAAAAAAAAACACGTGCAAGTTTTTTTATGTTAACACGCCTTTCCAGCATTTATCACTCAGGCAAAAATGGCCAAGTCGCTGAGCTGTGCGAGCATGCGCGCGCGTCGAATATTCTGCATGAGAAATGTACTGCACGTGCTCAGAGCGCCTTCTAGAGCCCAGCAGACAAAACTTAATATTAATAATGAAAAAAGGTACGCCAAATTAAAAAAAGAGGTCAAAACTGAGAACGCCAAACCTTATAGACCTTCTATTCTACGCAGGTACGCACAGAAGCGCCCATCGATTCAGAAACGTGGAAACATCACCACCGCCACGACCCATGCCTCGTGTTAGAGGAAGTCCGGCAACAGAAAGCTCCCGACCATTTTGTCCGCGCGGCGATTTGACACATATAAACGTGGTAATTTGTTGCGTGATCATGTTTTGCAAGGCGCCTTTCACAATGGCCATTGAACGCATTGCGGGTTCCGCAAGAGGGTCCCCGTGCTCGTAGTCCGTTCGTCTCTTTTCGAATATACTAGGGACGGCCAATATATTTCGAAAGGCGCCGTTTGAAACTCGCCGAACCACTCTGTTATCGTTTTCTATTCAGTGCATGCATTAAACGCGCGTCGTATCTTTGTTGTTTCTTTTATTTTTTTTTCCTAGCGCAAGTTTTTAAAGCAAGGAAGGCTTTGCCCCAACGTCCATTTTGTTTGTTACCTCGAGGCGCTTCTAAGAGACCTCTTTGACGCAGATTGGGGGGGGGGGGGGGGGGATGGTTGACGGAAAACACAATAATATTTTCACGTTTTCTCGCCACGTTATATTTCCTTCGCTCGAACTAATATTCCCAACTATTTTTTTTTTTTGTATAAAGATACGCAGTTTTGTTTTGAAGAAAAAAAGTTAAAAAAAGAAGAACATTTTAAGAGCGGCTTTCAAGTTCCTGACAGACTAAGCAGCGCAAGGCGTGCCTCCTTATGTTCCCGCCTCCCTCTTTGTGATTGATCCGTCAGCGTTCTCATTAAATCCCGATTGCGCAATCTGATTGGATGAAGAGCGATGGAAAGACGCTCAGGACTTTTACGAGCTTCCTCATTGGCTGGGATACTTCCCTCGATTTGCCGTAATCGGCAACCTCTGTTTTTTTTTTTTTTTTGTCTTTTAGGAAAAAGTGAACTTGTTTACTATTTTCCAAAATGTCGGCCTTTTTTTAACTTGGGCATTTTGTTTTTTCCGAAAAACAGAAGAAACACGCAAATGAATGCTTGTTTACCGATGTTTTAGTACGACATGAGAGAGAGAAAGAGAGAGAAAAAATATTCTAAATATGGGGAAATTGAGAAATTAGCATATCTGTCCCGTAAAGGCAGCCGAGCAAGATAAAACGAAAATAACTTCCACAGGGCGCGGCCGTGAGGAATAGCACATTTGGCGCGCCTCGCAAAATTAGAATTCCAAATGTAAATACTTGAAGTTGGGTGCGCAAATGTCAACTAAAAAAAAAAAGAAGAAAAAAAATTGTATGTATATTTTTTACAGCTCAAATCTAAAACGGTAAAATTAAAAAGAAATAAAAAAAAGAACGGCAACCGTGCATTTGTTACGCCCTTTGCCCGACGTTCGTTGTCTGCACACTGATATGTGAGCTTGCTCCCAGGTGATCATCGTCCATATGGTTCGTTAAGAGTGTTGTTGATCGCAATACCATTGCTCATCGCCAGACTCCACTATTGGTTCTCGGCGTTTTTGCGTTCAGCAAGCCACCCGGGAGCGAGCTCATTAACCAGTGTGCAGACGACAAACAGGCTGGTATAGCACATAGGAAATACACGGCCCTTGGTTTTTCTTTATTTGTTAGTATTTTACAATACTTCCCAGTTGGGCTCTAAAAAGAATAGACATAAAACTTCTTGCGAAACTATACGTTCGCGCGCCCAATTTCAGGTATGTGTACGTTTAGAATTCGATTTTTGTAAGGCGTGCCAAATGTGTTAGTCCTTATAGCCTCACCCTGTGTATAATAGACAAGGCGTCGAGCCGAATTCGAACCCGAACCAAAACCCCCGGATCAAGACCGTTATTTTCAGTCGGACCAGAACAAGAACCACAACCGTAATTGAACGTTTGATGTAGGATCCGAAACCGAACGAAACCAGAATCTAAACTGTGGCGGCTGCTGGTTTCTTGGAAAACCGGTCGGCATCATGAAATTTGAGATACGCGCTTGTTCTTGAGGGGGTGGCGGCGGTTGGATGAATGGCTGGGTCCTAACGGCTATACCCCTTGTAACGGGCGGTAGCTTGCGCCACCTAGCCTAAGTCCATACACCAACTCAAGGTCGCTATGTCACGCCGTGGTGGTGGCGATTCGGTCGCACTTCCGGTGTGGGGTGTGAGTGAAAGTCGCCTTGCGGGCCCGGCATTGCTAACTTGCTATGTTGTTTTGCCAAAACCAGTTGAAATCTGCCTCCTGGTTAAAACGCTGGACAGCGTTTTAACCAGGAGCGTTCTGTAGGCTGTGGCAGCACCAAAAGGGTTGGAAAAGATGTGAATTAAGGAGGCGATGCAGGCGAGTTGGTTCATTACTAAATCGAGAAAACAGAGCAACAAACACAGAGACGAGTAGAAGTGGACGGAACAAGCGCTGATTGAGAACTATAAGTTTATGGAAGAAACACATAAAACCCACCAACGGCAACCAACATCAAAAATTGTACAAAACACAAAGCCAAACGGCGACGGAATGACAAGCTAAAAGACACGGGAATAGCACAAGAACCTACAGTCACTGAAAACTAAGAAACTCGATTTCCTTTGAGTGCAGATAAACAGGCGTGTGGCTGACGCAGCTATCTGTACCTGCGTTGATTATTTCAAAGACCTCAAGTAATTTGCGTGCAGTCTTATTATTCCCCCTGCCAATGATGTGAATGTTAGTAAAGTTAGGATTGCAATGACAATCCGCCAAGGCCAAGTGTAAAAGTGCCCGCGTAATGTTGATTTTAACGAAAAATCATACTCTCTCGTTCGTTCATTGATACACCTCCCGGTCTGCCAGATCCACTTTTTCACACGACATTGGGATCTTATAAATTACCCCTACTGCGCATTCTACATATGTGGTCCGATGATTTATCACACGTCTGCGTTTGCTTTGACTATTTTTGTTAAGGCGCTGGCACAATTATCCCAACTTGCGGGGAGCGGCGAACATGATTGGAACATCACACCATTCGGCTACCTTTTTTAAGTTGTGAGAGACCGTGTGCATGTACAGAACAACTTGCGGCCTGGTACTTGACCTATTCTCCTTGGGATTAGGATTAGCCCACCCATAAGCTTCTTTAGCAACTTCTCTGCAACACTGAGCAAAACCGAACTGGAGAAGCCCGCGGTCACAAGCCTTTGCCCTTGTCCACTGAGGCTGTCATGCATCACATGACGACACGACTTCTCAAGAGCTGCACGGAGGCAAGAGGACGCGCAACTCCTCTTCACTAACTTTGAGTGAGCGGAGTCACATTTGTTGGTCCTACAAACAGCGGACTTAGAAGGGATTATTTAGTGCCTTACGGCACGAGTAGGAGTGGACGGACGAGCCCTGACTGGCAACTTTCAGTTGTGAGTCAGCGCTCGTCCGTCCACTTCTGCTCTTAAACTACCCTTAACCTTCTTTAGCAACTTCTCTGTAACACTGAGCAAAACCGAACTGTGAGAAGCCCGCAGTCACAAGCCTTTGCCCTTGTCGACTGAGGCTGTCATGCATCACATGACGACACGACTTCTCAAGAGCTGCATGGAGGCAAGAGGACGCGCAACTCCTCTTCACTAACTTTGAATGAGCGGAGTCACATTTGTTGGTTCTACAAACAGCGGACTTAGAAGGGAATTATTTGAGTGCCTTACGACACGAGTAGGAGTCGACGGACGAGCCCTGACTGGCAACTTTCCGTTGTGAGTCAGCGCTCGTCCGTCCACTTCTGCTCTTAAACTACCCTTAACCTTCTTTAGCAACTTCTCTGTAACACTGAGCAAAACCGAACTGGAGAAGCCCGCAGTCACAAGCCTTTGCCCTTGTCGACTGAGGCTGTCATGCATCACATGACGACACGACTTCTCAAGAGCTGCATGGAGGCAAGAGGACGCGCAACTCCTCTTCACTAACTTTGAGTGAGCGGAGTCACATTTGTTGGTTCTACAAACAGCGGACTTAGAAGGGATTATTTAGTGCCTTACGACACGAGTAGGAGTGGACGGACGAGCCCTGACTGGCAACTTTTAGTTGTGAGTCAGCGCTCGTCCGTCCACTTCTGCTCTTAAACTACCCTTAACCTTCTTTAGCAACTTCTCTGTAACACTGAGCAAAACCGAACTGGAGAAGCCCGCAGTCACAAGCCTTTGCCCTTGTCGACTGAGGCTGTCATGCATCACATGACGACACGACTTCTCAAGAGCTGCATGGAGGCAAGAGGACGCGCAACTCCTCTTCACTAACTTTGAGTGAGCGCGGAGTCACATTTGTTGGTTCTACAAACAGCGGACTTAGAAGGGATTATTTAGTGCCTTACGACACGAGTAGGAGTGGACGGACGAGCCCTGACTGGCAACTTTTAGTTGTGAGTCAGCGCTCGTCCGTCCACTTCTGCTCTTAAACTACCCTTAACCTTCTTTAGCAACTTCTCTGTAACACTGAGCAAAACCGAACTGGAGAAGCCCGCGGTCACAAGCCTTTGCCCTTGTCGACTGAGGCTGTCATGCATCACATGACGACACGACTTCTCAAGAGCTGCACGGAGGCAAGAGGACGCGCAACTCCTCTTCACTAACTTTGAGTGAGCGCGGAGTCACATTTGTTGGTCCTACAAACAGCGGACTTAGAAGGGATTATTTAGTGCCTTACGACACGAGTAGGAGTGGACGGACGAGCCCTGACTGGCAACTTTTAGTTGTGAGTCAGCGCTCGTCCGTCCACTTCTGCTCTTAAACTACCCTTAACCTTCTTTAGCAACTTCTCTGTAACACTGAGCAAAACCGAACTGGAGAAGCCCGCAGTCACAAGCCTTTGCCCTTGTCGACTGAGGCTGTCATGCATCACATGACGACACGACTTCTCAAGAGCTGCATGGAGGCAAGAGGACGCGCAACTCCTCTTCACTAACTTTGAGTGAGCGGAGTCACATTTGTTGGTTCTACAAACAGCGGACTTAGAAGGGATTATTTAGTGCCTTACGACACGAGTAGGAGTGGACGGACGAGCCCTGACTGGCAACTTTCAGTTGTGAGTCAGCGCTCGTCCGTCCACTTCTGCTCTTAAACTACCCTTAACCTTCTTTAGCAACTTCTCTGTAACACTGAGCAAAACCGAACTGGAGAAGCCCGCAGTCACAAGCCTTTGCCCTTGTCGACTGAGGCTGTCATGCATCACATGACGACACGACTTCTCAAGAGCTGCATGGAGGCAAGAGGACGCGCAACTCCTCTTCACTAACTTTGAGTGAGCGGAGTCACATTTGTTGGTCCTACAAACAGCGGACTTAGAAGGGATTATTTAGTGCCTTACGACACGAGTAGGAGTGGACGGACGAGCCCTGACTGGCAACTTTTAGTTGTGAGTCAGCGCTCGTCCGTCCACTTCTGCTCTTAAACTACCCTTAACCTTCTTTAGCAACTTCTCTGTAACACTGAGCAAAACCGAACTGGAGAAGCCCGCAGTCACAAGCCTTTGCCCTTGTCGACTGAGGCTGTCATGCATCACATGACGACACGACTTCTCAAGAGCTGCATGGAGGCAAGAGGACGCGCAACTCCTCTTCACTAACTTTGAGTGAGCGGAGTCACATTTGTTGGTTCTACAAACAGCGGACTTAGAAGGGATTATTTAGTGCCTTACGACACGAGTAGGAGTGGACGGACGAGCCCTGACTGGCAACTTTCAGTTGTGAGTCAGCGCTCGTCCGTCCACTTCTGCTCTTAAACTACCCTTAACCTTCTTTAGCAACTTCTCTGTAACACTGAGCAAAACCGAACTGGAGAAGCCCGCAGTCACAAGCCTTTGCCCTTGTCGACTGAGGCTGTCATGCATCACATGACGACACGACTTCTCAAGAGCTGCATGGAGGCAAGAGGACGCGCAACTCCTCTTCACTAACTTTGAGTGAGCGGAGTCACATTTGTTGGTTCTACAAACAGCGGACTTAGAAGGGATTATTTAGTGCCTTACGACACGAGTAGGAGTGGACGGACGAGCCCTGACTGGCAACTTTCAGTTGTGAGTCAGCGCTCGTCCGTCCACTTCTGCTCTTAAACTACCCTTAACCTTCTTTAGCAACTTCTCTGTAACACTGAGCAAAACCGAACTGGAGAAGCCCGCAGTCACAAGCCTTTGCCCTTGTCGACTGAGGCTGTCATGCATCACATGACAACACGACTTCTCAAGAGCTGCATGGAGGCAAGAGGACGCGCAACTCCTCTTCACTAACTTTGAGTGAGCGGAGTCACATTTGTTGGTTCTACAAACAGCGGACCTAGAAGGGATTATTTAGTGCCTTACGACACGAGTAGGAGTGGACGGACGAGCCCTGACTGGCAACTTTTAGTTGCGAGTCAACGCTCGTCTGTCCACTTCTACTCGTCTTTGTGTTTGTTGCGCAAACTTTCTATATTTTAAAGGTGTGAAGATCACTTCGAACGTGTTTCTTCCGATCCGTTCGAGAACGTAAACATGTGCCGTCGAAAGAAACTCCGTCGGACCACGATCGAATGCGCGAATCGTTTATGATTCATGAATATATTTTGCTGTAAGATTTGTTTGTGCTATTCCAATATGAACTCGGAACAACCGCCAAGCAATATTGCCACGTGCGTCGCCGAGCGAGTGAGGGCGTGGTTACCATGCTTGGCTTTCGCGCGGAGCTCCTTTTTATTTACTATTCTTTCAACTTAACGTTTTCGTAAGTTCGAGAACCTTGTTGTCTGATAGATGTTCGAATGTTCTACGCGTCGAATGTTCTACGCCGAATGTTCCAGAAACCCACGCGCGTACAAAGGTGCCCCGCGTGGCGGTCCAGGGTCAGTTTCGCTCTTGCGCTCGATCGTGCCACTTTGCCGACCTCCGACGCCTGCGACGCTACCTCTTCGTATTTTTTTTGTTTGGGCATAAGTTGCCCCTATTATACGATTAGTTTCCTACTCCACTAACCGTTTCTCTGCTAGTCATTCGTGACAATATTTGGACCACCAGGATTACGTTCAACGCGTGTTCACGTTCAAACAATCGTCCGCCCATTCAAAGGGTATTTTGCTCGTGCAGACGACAGCCGCCAGCAGACCACATCAAGGTTATGTGCTGTCGACACAGTAATTGCAATACGAAAGAATTGTGGACCTCTGAAAACGTATAAAATTAGAAAATGTTTCAGATAAGATAGTTCGAAGTAAACCGTAGATACAAGGCGATCGCCGAATTGTTATGCCTGGTTCACTCGGTTTGATTTTGCGTGCAATACTTAGTTTCAATATCGAGTACCGAAGCATTCGATCTCGCTTATATTGCTGCCAGACTGACGTCGCAACTGAAAATGGCAAGCCGATCTCATCATGTGAACGTTCCACTATAGATCTTTGCAAAAATCGCCTTCTGCACGCTGCCATCTTTGTCTACTGGGCTGTGGAACACCTTCTGAGCATGCGCTGTAGCTCTATTCGGTATATTAGAGGTTGCTCGGCATTTTTCGCCCGGGTGATAAGCAATGGAAAGGTCAATACTACGGCGCCCATGTTGAATCGATCGCCGTACGTCAAGGTTTCGCTCCCCAGGCAGCACAGACACGTTGAAAAGACGTCGAAAGAAGGTGATGACGTCAGGAACCACATGTCGAAAGAACGTCGAAAGTCTGAACGTCAGGTCCCTTCGACGTAATATGGAAAGGCTAATGTCTGGAAAAAATGGTGGATTTTACGTCGACATAACGTCCCACTTAACGACCTTAGAACGTCGAGTGCACGTCTGAATTGGACGGGAAGTCAAGTGATAACGTTATATCGACGTTGACACAATGTCCCATTTAACGACCATAAAACGTCGAGTATACGTCTAAACTGAACGGGATGTCAATTGAATACGTCATTAACGATAAAATAACGTCCCATTTAACGACATAAAATGTCGAGCGCACGTCTGTGATAACGTCATGTCAACATTGAAATAACGTCCCATTTACCGAGCATAAAACGTCGAGCATACGTCTAGACTGAACGGGATGTCAATTGACACCGGTCTCGACATGGGTCACCGTGGAACGATGGAGTCAACCGAATCTGGTGGCTTCGTTGCTCGAAGGTATGTTCGCGAAGCATGTATATTCGGACGGAATAGCCCATTTGCTAAATCCCCCAAACGCCCCGGCCCGCTGTCCAGGAATCATGGGAACGGTGGTCTGGTAAGAAAATTTTATTTACAAAAGTGGTTCCATGACTAGAACAAAACCAAAAACCGAAAGCGCGTTTCCTTGTGATCGGTAGTTTCGACCACTTTTATGGTTAGACAGTTTAGGGTGTAAATCGGAGTCACCCTAAACACGCGTCCTATAGTGCCCAAGGACCTGTCATATCACTTTTAAGATTTCTCGTCAATGACAACGTTTTCGATACTGTGCTTGCTGTCCACCCTTCAACCAGGCTCAGCTGCAGAAATCTCTTACATTATTGTCATTCTCTTACAGCTTCAAAGACGCTGATATTAAGTTAGAAACGCTAAAAATGCTGTAAACAGCCCCGCTGACTCCGAGCTAAATCCTGTTTTTCGTTGTTGTGAATTCTCGGCTTCTTAAGCAATTTATGCTAAAACAACATTCACGAGAATGATAATATTGTAAGAGATTTCAGCAGCTCAGCCAGGTTGAAATGTGGATTGCATGCACAGTATAAAAAATACTGACATTGACGAGAAATTTTAGAAGTGATGTGACAGCACCTTGGGCTCTATAAGGCGCATGTTTAGGGTGATCAAGGTGTTCGCTCAGTCACTATTGGGACGTCTCGCGCTCAACGTTCAAAGAACCTCCCGAAAAAAAAGAAACAACGTAGAACTGACGTCGAATAATGTCGATGACGTCAAGGTGTTGCTCAGGACACTGTTGGTAAGTCTCGTGCTCCACGTTCAAAGAACTTCCCGGAGAAAACGTAGAACTGACGTCTATTATTGCCAATGACGTCAAGGTGTTGCTCAGACATTGTTGGGACGTCTCGCGCTCAACGTTACAAGAACCTCCCAAAAAACGTAAAAATGACGTCGAATATTGTCGATGATGTCAAGGTGTTGCACAGGACATTGTTCGGACGTCTCGTGCTCCACGTTCAAAGAACTTCCCGGAGAAAACGTAGACCTGACGTCTATTATTGCCAATGACGTCAAGGTGTTGCTAAGACATTGTTGGGACGTCTCGCGCTCAACGTCCGAAGAACCTCCCTGAAAAACGTAGAACTGACGTCGAATAATGTCGATGACGTCAAGGTGTTGCTCAGGACATTGTTGGGACGTCTCGTGCTCGACGTTCAGAGAACTTCCCGGAGAAAACGTAGAACCGACGTCGATTAATGTCGAAGACGTCAAGGTGTTGCTCAGGACATTTTTATGACGTCTCGTGCTCGACGTTCAAAGAACTTCTCATACAAGACGTCGAACAGACGTCGATTACTGTTGAAGACGTCGAGGTGAAGCTTATGACGTTGTCACTACGTCGCGTGTTTGACGTTGTCGGAACCTCTCATGTGGACGTACCAATGCCGTCGATAAAAAGTTTGTTAAGGACTTCGACGTCGCCCAACGTCGAGGACCTTATTTCGACGTCATCTCGACGTCTTGTGCTGCCTGGCGTCTGTCACCAGCCTTGTTCATTTCGTTGAGGCCACTGAAGTAGTCAGGCATTGCTAGGAAGACTCAAGATCAACAATCCAAACACAGAAAAGAGCACAGGAACTCACACCAACGCCGGCACTACCGAATCCCAATGGTTTGTTGATGGGGGGACTGCGCGCTTTTTGTCCACAACCCGTAGCGGATGCGCGGCACCACTCGCCGCCGTATACGGGCGTACCGGTTTGTTTGTAAACATGACTTGGTGTATAAAGACAAACATATGATTCCTCCCGCCCTCCTGAGACCAATCTTCTCCCCATAACTATCACCAGGTAGTGTGAGATATCACCAGGATGACCTTTAGGGGATCGAGCAAAAAAACTAAAAACATCATCTCCCGCCGCCTCTTTCACCCGGCGAGGGAGTCGCCAATTTTCCTCTGGTAAAACTTTGTCGGCGTTACCCCACATACCGAACCCACTGAGAAACAGGGTCGAGACTTTGGGCCGGAGCCACGCACGAGGGAGTCCCAATTCTTTTTTCTGTCCCACCTGTCCCCAGCTGTGTTAGTCAGTTGTGCGTCATTCAATTTTCCCTATATAATTTCCACCAATCTTTTAATCACCTCCTTTGTGATTGTAATCTTTTTTTCTCTGCCGTCCTTCCATCGTGACCAGCAAAACCCAGGGCCCCGGCCAAATCCGTTACCCCTTCAGGGAGAGGCAGAGTTGAAGCCCTGTGCGCTTGAAATCCAAGCGTTCTATAGTGTCTCGCTCTCATTATGGCAGGCGTCACATAATGTTTCCGTCTCCTGAAATTGGGCCCTATTCGTTCTTGTCTTCAAGACTCCCGTTCTCGCCTCAAACTTTAAAGAACTTCCCATGCAACGCAGTGTTGCCTAAAGCCGCGCGTAAGGATCGACGAGGGCTCCGCGGCTGGGTCATTAGCACTGGAGGGACTTGGCTGATAAGAAAGCGTTGGCGGAAACACTTCCCATGGTGGGCGGCCTCGAGAGACGGGCGTACTTTATGGCGTGGGGTTCGGAACGCCGGTTTCGGAATCGGAAGGCCTTTCCAAAAAAGAGCGTGTGGCCGGTGCCATCTTCACTGTTCGTGCGTATGGCGCGTGCTTTCCTCGCTTTCCGAAGCGACGAACACGCACGTGCGGAGCTGTGAAGACCGCACGCGGGACTTTGATTTTGTAAACATTAAAAGAGTCTATACTGACAAAGCCTGGCAGACCACCACGAAAGTGGTGTCTGCCAGGCTTTCGTTGTAACAGGTCGCCTAACGCTCTACCTTTTCACGAAGTGAAAAGGTGAGAGCGTTAGACAAGAGCCTCCATGTTTTAAAAGTACCGCAATGTGCGTCGGTGCACTGTACACGTGCAACGTGCCGCCCTTGTGAAGATCATGGCGGCACAGCACATGGCGGCAGCACTGAACTAGATTTCAGACGACATGTTCTTCCCAGAAGTGGCGCGCCGCACGTGTCTCAGAGCATTTCCACAGCAATGAATGGCGCCACTTTTCCGGGATAGAGTGTACTAGAAGCACGGTGCCTAGAATGTACGAGGGGGACGAGCTATAGACCTATAGACCTATAGACCTATTGCTGTCTTACCCAAGCATCAAGGAGAATGCAGGGATTGGTGTTCCACGCGCCGCACGTGCTGGCCTCAGCAGTAGTAACTTTTCTAAAACAAAAACCTAAAACAAATTGCATCTTACACGCGCGTTCGTCAACGCTTTATTTTGGTTATTTACTTCGATTCTTTTATACGGAGAAAACATGCGTGTGTGGAACACAATCCCTGCATTCTCCTTGATGCTTGGGTAATATAGCAAATGGTCTATTGGTGGCGAGATATTTGGGTGGCACCCTCCTATGGTTACCTCTTGACCTCATTACCGTCTGAACAGCAAGTTCGATGGTGTTTGTAATTAGCGTGGTGGAAGCTGGAAATCAATGCGCTTTTAAGCCTACACTGACAACAGAGTCCAAATTGGAGTTCTTACATTACTCTTATTTCCGTCGATGAGAAATCATTTGCTGACGTCAAAACTAGCATTCGGCCAATCGTGGAAGGCCGACCACTGCGACGCTTTCGATCGGTCACGTCGCCAATAGGCTCCGCTCATGCTTTCAGTTGCACCTCAAAATGTGGAAAGGGATCAGGTGGAACCAGGCCACTCAGAGCCGTTTATACTGGAAGAGTTTGGCTTTTTTAAGGATATTTTGACAGTCTGGCAGCCACAGCAGCGTAGTCTGACTAACCGGGGGATGACTAATTCCGTCCGCCATTTTGTGGCTCTGACTCATAGGAACTCTATGCGATTTCTCAGGAATAAAGAAGAAAGAAGTAACGCAATTTTGTGTTATCGCGAAATCCGCTGAGTTCTAGCGGGCAGCGAAGCTTCCGCCCATTGGCCAAACTCTCTCAGTATAAACGGCTACTGAGGCCACTTTGATCGCAGCGCCACCTTCTCTGCGATCAAGCAACGACACAGGTCAAGGTCTTATGGGCGATATAGCCCCTTAAGAGCTATATTGTATTTTTTATGATTTTGACGTCAGAGGTAGCGTCAAAGCACCACGCCACGACGACGCCACGACGTCATTGTCGACGACATTACGCGGCGACAAGATGCTGACATCGCGTCGCGTCGAGGACGACGCCGTCTGGCGACATCAAGTTGCCGTTGTAACGCGGTCGTGACGTCGCGTTGAGGACGACGCCGTTACGTGATATCAAGTCGCCGTTGTGACGTGGTCGTGACATTGCGTCGCGTTGAGGACGACGCCGTTACGCGACATCAAGTCGCCGTTGTGACGTGGTCGTGACATTGCGTCGCGTTGGGGACGACGCCGTTACGCGACATCAAGTCGCCGTTGTGACGTGGTCGTGACATTGCGTCGCGTTGAGGACGACGCCGTTACGTGATATCAAGTCGCCGTTGTGACGTGGTCGTGACATTGCGTCGCGTTGAGGACGACGCCGTTACGCGACATCAAGTCGCCGTTGTAACGAGGTCATGACGTCGCGTTGAGGACGACGCCGTTACGTGATATCAAGTCGCCGTTGTGACGTGGTCGTGACATTGCGTCGCGTTGAGGACGACGCCGTTACGCGACATCAAGTCGCCGTTGTGACGTGGTCGTGACATTGCGTCGCGTTGAGGACGACGCCGTTACGCGACATCAAGTCGCCGTTGTGACGTGGTCGTGACATTGCGTCGCGTTCGAGGACGACGCCGTTACGTGATATCAAGTCGCCGTTGTGACGTGGTCGTGACATTGCGTCGCGTTGAGGACGACGCCGTTACGCGACATCAAGTCGCCGTTGTAACGAGGTCATGACGTCGCGCGCCACGTGGACGGGGTCGTCGATGCCGACGTTCACGTCGACGCCCCACGCAACGTCAAACATCGTGATGACGTCACGTTAACGTCGTCCTGACGTCATCGTGAACGTCAACGTCCCGACGAAGCCTCGACGACTTGTAACGTCGTCGCCTTCGCCAGCATCAACATCGACGCGCGGTCACGACGAAGTCTTGACGTCGTGTAACGTCGTCGACGATGACGTCCACGTCGTGAAGCTGTCGGGACATCTTCGTGACGTCGAGTTGCGTCACGTCGACAACGACGTCAACGAACTGACACCAAGCGTCCTTATGACGTTGCATTGAAAGGACGCCGTGATCTTGACGTCCCGTGACGTTGTCGTCGTCTTCATCAACATCAACGTTGACACTGTCGTCGTTGTTAACGCAATATTGTCACGAATGACGAGGTGACAAACAAGAAATAACTGAGGAAACTGAAACGTTTAATGGGGGCGAACTTGTGCCCAAAAGTAAAAAGGAAACAGAAGATAATAACAGAGCGTCGCGGGCGTCGAAAGCGGCGAAGCAGCGGGATCGAACGCTGAGGCGAAAACTGACTCGGCTTGCCAGGCGGAGCCCCTTTTGTACACGCGTGGGCTTCCGGAACATTCGGCGTAGAAGGTTCGGTCCGTAGAACATTCTAACCTCGAA
Organism: Ixodes ricinus; assembly: GCA_037355805.1. NCBI lineage: Eukaryota > Metazoa > Arthropoda > Arachnida > Ixodida > Ixodidae > Ixodes > Ixodes ricinus. The sequence goes on along the minus strand of JAZHYW010011458.1, from coordinate 9,349 downwards.
TTAGCAAGGCGGCTCTCGAATTTGCTAGAACATCACACTACATCGTCAACAAAAATGTGTAGGCGCGGCCAGGAATCGAACCCTGGCCTTCTGCGTGGAAGGCAGGCGCGATAACCGTTAGGCCACGCGCGCGCTGCCTACTTGGCCAGCTGCGCGCGCGGCATTACTCCCCCTTTAAAAAGTGCATCGCCCCGATGCAGCACAAAACAAAACAAAGCAAACAAAAAGAACGGTAAGCTAAAGAGTCATTTGGAACACATAAGGTCCACAGTCCTATCGAGCGTAGTACGGCTTCATGCGCACGACGTGGACGACTTCTGGTCGTGGAGGGCGGCGTGATGAAGTCCGTGTTCCGTCGGGCATCACCTCGTAGTTCAGATCCCCGAGTCGACGAAGCACTCTGTAGGGTCCGAAGTAGCGCTTCAAGAGTTTTTCGCTGAGACCACGGCGGCGGATCGGTGTCCACACCCACACCCTGTCTCCGGGCTTGAAGTGGACGTCCCGACGACGAAGGTTGTAGCGGTCAGTGTCGATTCGTTGTTGGGCTTGAATCCGAAGTCTGGCGAGCTGACGGACTTCTTCTGCCCGTTGGGCAACCACCTGGGCGTCGTCGCTTCCGTCGACAGCCGGTTCGTGTGGTAACATCGCGTCCAGCATTGTCGTCACTTTGCGACCATGAACCAGTTGAAAGGGTGTAACCCCGGTGGTCTCTTGCACGGCCGTGTTGTAGGCAAAAGTGACGTACGGCAACACCTCGTCCCATGTCTTGTGCTCCACGTCGACATACATGGCGATCATGTCGGCGATAGTTTTGTTTAGCCGTTCTGTTAGTCCATTTGTCTGCGGGTGGTACGCAGTGGTTCGACGGTGACCGGTGCCACTGAGACGAAGGATGTCTTGCGTCAGCTGGGCCATGAACGAAGATCCACGGTCTGTGATGAGGACTTCAGGGGCGCCGTGCCGGAGGACAATGGACTCGATGAAGAACTTAGCGACTTCAACAGCCGTACCTGATGGGAGGGCCTTCGTCTCGGCGTAACGTGTGAGATAATCGGTGGCGACGATTATCCAGCGGTTTCCCGATGTTGACGGCGGGAAAGGGCCAAGTAAATCCATTCCGATCTGCTGGAACGGCGTGGACGGGGGAGAAATCGGATGCAGAAGTCCTGACGGCTTCGTCGGCGGTTTCTTGCGTCGCTGACACTCGTGGCATGATCGAGTGTAGAGGTGAACGGTCTTCGGCAGCCTCGGCCAGTAGTACTTTTCTCGAATCCTGGCGAGCGTCCTGCTGTAGCCAAGGTGTCCGGCTGTTGGGTCGTCATGGCATCCTTGGAAGATTTCTTCTCGAAGGCTGGAAGGAATAACCAACAGCCATGCTGTGCTGTTGTTGACGAAGTTCTTTTTGTACAGCACCCCTTGTCGTATGGAGAAGGTTGGCAGGATTCGTAAGAAAGCACGGGGAACCGTACTCTCTTGTCCCTCTAGGTGCTCGATGAGTGCTCGTAGTTCAGGGTCGTCTCGCTGGAGTGCGGCCATGTCATTGACATCCAGAGCGCCGAGGAAACACTCATCATCGTCGTCTTCGATGCAGGCAGGACTGGCCTCGACTGGGGCCCTTGACAGGCAGTCGGCGTCATTGTGCTTCCGGCCGGACTTGTACACCACGGTCATGTCGAACTCCTGCAGTCGTAGGCTCCAGCGGGCGAGGCGTCCGGAGGGGTCCTTCAGGTTGGCGAGCCAGCAGAGCGAGTGGTGGTCCGTGACGACGCGAAAAGGACTTCCATACAAATATGGGCGGAACTTTGTTATTGCCCAGACGACAGCAAGGCACTCCTTTTCAGTCGTTGAGTAGTTCGTCTCCGCCTTGGACAGCGTCCGACTCGCGTATGCGATGACTCGCTCTGCCCCGTCTTGCATTTGGACCAGCACCGCGCCAAGTCCGGTGTTACTGGCGTCCGTGTGGATCTCTGTTTCAGCGAGCTGGTCGAAATGGCCAAGAATCGGGGGCGTCTGGAGTCTTCGTTTGAGCTCGTCGAATGACCGCTGGTGTTCTTCTTTCCATTCAAACTTCACGGCGTCCTTCGTGAGGTTCGTCAGGGGTGCAGACAGCTTGGCGAAGTCACGAACAAATCGTCTGTAGTAGGCACAGAGTCCGAGGAATCTTCTCACGGCCTTCTTGTCAGACGGCGGCGAAAACGCAGCTACGGCGCGGGTCTTCTCGGGGTCAGGGAGAACACCTTTGTTGTTCACGACGTGGCCAAGGAACTTAAGTTCACCATAGGCGAATCGACACTTTGTTGGCTTGAGAGACAGGCCGGCGGTCTTGATGGCTTGAAGCACGGCTTGAAGTCGTCTCAGGTGTTCGTCGAAATCCCTTGAAAATACCACGACATCGTCCAGGTAGACGAGGCAGCTCTGCCATTTCAGACCTGCCAGCACGGTGTCCATGACACGCTGGAAGGTGGCTGGTGCTGTACAAAGTCCGAACGGCATCACTTTGAATTCGTACAGGCCGTCGGGAGTGACGAAGGCAGTTTTCTCCCGATCGCGTTCGTCAACTTCAATCTGCCAGTAACCACTCTTGAGATCCATTGACGAAAAATATCGGGAGTGGCGCAGTCGGTCTAACGTATCGTCAATGCGGGGGAGCGGATAGACATCCTTCTTCGTCACAGCGTTCAGTCGACGATAGTCCACGCAGAACCGCAGGGTCCCGTCCTTCTTCTTTACAAGGACGACTGGAGACGCCCACGGACTTCTTGAGGGTTGAATGATGTCGTCGTCGAGCATTTCCTGGACTTGATCTTGAATCACATTCCTTTCCTTTAAGGAGACTCGATAAGGCGACTGACGGACAGGGAGCGCGTCGTCGTCAGTGATAATGCGATGTTTCGCCATCGGTGTTTGGCGTACCTTCGACGACGTCGCAAAGCAGTCGCGGTATTCGGCGAGGAGGTTAATCAGCTGGCAGCGCTTAGAAGCTGGGAGCTCGGGGTCGATGTCGAGCTGCGGTGGCGACGTGCTCTTCTGCTGTGATGACGAGGTTTCCTCAGAGATTGCGGTGACGACGGCTGGCGTCTGAAGCTCTTCGACGTGGCCCACGGAGGTACCCTTCGTGAGGTGCTGCGGCTCCTCTCGAAAGTTTGTCACGAGAACAGTTGTACATCCTTCTTGGAGATCCGTTACGCCTCGTGCGACGCCAATACCTTTTTCAAGGAGCAGTTGGACGCTGCCTTCCAGGAGAGCTTCACCGTGCACGGCTGCGTCGGTTATGACGGTGACGAAAACACTCGACCGCGGCGGTAGATTCACATGGTCGGCGATAACTCGGAGCGCAGGTGACGTCATGTGGGTCTCCATCGGCGGCAGAACGGGCTTTCGGAGTGTCAATTGGTTTGCCCCGAGGTCGATGACGGCGCCATACTCGCAGAGAAAGTCCATTCCGAGGATAACGTCCCGCGCACAGTCTTGCAGAACGACGAACTTCACAGGGCACGTCTCACCGTGGATCACGACGCGAGCAGTGCATCTCCCGACTGGTGTGATGAGGTGCCCTCCGGCGGTTCGTATTTGAGGTCCATCCCACGGCGTCGTGACTTTTCGAAGGCGGCGGGAAAGCCTCCCACTCAAGACTGAGTAGTCTGCTCCGGTGTCCACGAGTGCCGATGCGTCGAGTCCGTCGATAACAACGTTTAGGTTGTTGGACACCGTTGCAGAATCGTCGTTACGATGCGGGGCGTCGGGCGAGTGGGAGCGCTCCGGCGATCTTGGAGGCTCTTTGCTTCGGTCGTCTTCGGCAACGCCACCTCCAGGCGTTGCCGCATTTAGTTTTCCCGGCGACGTAGGGGAGACAGGCTCTCTCGGCGGGGTCGTGGCGCTGGAGACGCTGAACGTCTGGGCGATGGTGAGCGAGATTCACGGCGGAGAGACGGCACTGAAGAGGGCGAGCGTCGGAGGTACTCCTCGATATCGCGAGGGCGTTCGCCGTACCTCGGGCGTGGGTCGTTCGGGTGGAAACCACGCAGCCCAAGTCGACGGTAGGGGCAGCTGCGGTAGATGTGGTCGGCTTCCCCGCAGTGGTAGCAGAGCGGGCGTCGGTCGGCCGTTCGCCACACGTCGGTCTTCCTCGGCGAGGGTTGCTCCGGGCGGACGTCCTGGACTTGTCCTTCCTGGCGTCGAGGATACTGTGGCATCGGAGGGTCTCGTCGGGGTGGCGCTGTGGCCTGGCGGTTAGCCTGCGGCGGTCGTCGGGCCATGGCGGCGTAACTCAAAGTCGGTTCCTCTGGCGTCGTCGTGTGGATCGGGACCTCAGGTTGGAAGGCTCGGTGAACTTCCTCTCGGACGACCTCGGCCAGCGAAATTGAGGATGGGCGATCCGCGGCGGGGAGCATCTTGCGGAGTTCTTCTCGGACGATGTCACGGACGATTTCCCGAAGGCCGTTGACACCGGCGGTGTCCTGGTCCAGTCGGCAAGAGGCGACGGTTGGAGGAGCAGGCATGCCGGCGAGTCGATGGTAATGGCTCGCTCGGGCCAACAGCGCGCGCTCGATGTTAGTGGCTTCAGCCACAAAACCGTCGACGGTTGTCGGGGGATTGCGGACAAGGCCCCCGAAAATTTCAGCCTTCACGCCACGCATGAGGACGCGAAGCTTCTTCTCCTCGGCTGCCTCCGGATAGGCTCGGGCACATAGGCGCATGACATCCTCTACGAAGCTGGTCACGCTTTCGTTGGGGCCCTGCACCCTTGTTTGGAGAAGGTCCTCTGCTCGCTGGCGACGGTGGTGGTTAAGGAACGTCCGCTTCATTTCGGCGACGCAGGACTCCCACGTAGTGAAGGACGCTTCGTGGTTTTCAAACCAATGCCTCGCAGTACCCTCCAGCGAAAAGTAGAGGTTCTGGAGGCACTGCTCCGCAGTCCATCCGTTGTGGCGCGCCACACGCTCGTAGTGCTTGATCCAGTCTTCGACATCCTCGTGGATCTCACCGTGGAAGGGAGTCGGCGTACGGGGAGCGGCGGGCAGGTAGACGACGGCGGGAGCGGCGGGGGTCGGCGACTGGTCTGCCATCGTCGGCCTCGTTGGCTGCTTGGTTCTGGGCGGCAGAAGTCCGAATTCCGGCTGCAGGCCTTGGGTGCGACGACTGAACCGGATCTCGGTAGTGCCTTCGTTGGTTCTTCGTGGGCTTGGCGTCGGACTTGCACTGCGGGCCCTCGGAGGGGTACGCGGTAGGGGCATGCGGTACCCCGCACCTCCACCAAAATGTCACGAATGACGAGGTGACAAACAAGAAATAACTGAGGAAACTGAAACGTTTAATGGGGGCGAACTTGTGCCCAAAAGTAAAAAGGAAACAGAAGATAATAACAGAGCGTCGCGGGCGTCGAAAGCGGCGAAGCAGCGGGATCGAACGCTGAGGCGAAAACTGACTCGGCTTGCCAGGCGGAGCCCCTTTTGTACACGCGTGGGCTTCCGGAACATTCGGCGTAGAAGGTTCGGTCCGTAGAACATTCTAACCTCGAATTAGCAAGGCGGCTCTCGAATTTGCTAGAACATCACACTACATCGTCAACAAAAATGTGTAGGCGCGGCCAGGAATCGAACCCTGGCCTTCTGCGTGGAAGGCAGGCGCGATAACCGTTAGGCCACGCGCGCGCTGCCTGCTTGGCCAGCTGCGCGCGCGGCAATATGACGCCAGAACGCGGTCTTGGTGTCTCGCACGATGTCAACGTCGATGACGACGTTGACGTCGAGACGTCGTCCTGATGTCGCATGGCGTTGTGACGACAAGTCAGGTCGCGGTGACTTTATGTGCGTGACGCCTGACGTCTAGGTTGTATAAAAAATATAGGATGACCTTGACCAGTGCCGGTCGAGCAGCAGCGTTGGAGACGAAACGCGTTTTTTATAAGCGGCTAATCTAAACGGCTTCGCTCTACGAGCGAAGTGATTTAGGTTAGCCGTTTTTTTCCGCATGCGGAGGTACCAAAATATGCTTGCTCCGGTGGCCCCATTTGTCCTTTCTGGTACACTCTACCCGGGATAAGAGGGGCTTTACGAAGAGGCATGTAACGGGCGCCCCGCTGCGGCGAGACGCCGAAACACGCACTTGTCCCGAGCGATGGAATGTCCGCTCGTGCTTCTCACGTTCCTCGGGCTGCCGCTGCTTTTCTCGTCGAGTTTGGCTTATAACCCTGTTTCGGGTCTTCACCGCTGCAAAAGCGCAGTGCGCTGACTACAGGCTCCACGAGGAAATGCTCTGTGCTACCAGATCCTCGCACTACAAACCTGCGACCGGGCACTCTATGGCTCCGGTCATCGAAGTGCCAGGCTTTGTAGTATAGAGGAGGCTCTGCTAGTACGTACATTTGATTTCGTAAATTCTGCAAAACCCTCGATCTCCACCTCCACCGACCTGTTAGACGGTAGATGAATTGAGGGTTTCGCCAGAAACGAGATGCGCGGGCTTCTTGGGGCTTCTCATGCACCAGCTCCACTTCGTCTTGTTCTGTGACAGTATATCGAAATTCAGTTCCAGGTTCGCCTCATAGATGGCGCCAGCGTGCCGCTGTGTCCTCTCGTTGTAACAGGTCGCAAGAACTCGGTCGTAAGCAAACGCAAGTCTGTGAGCGACCCTTCGGTGTGAGACGGAGTATAACGCGTGTAGCCTCAGCTTCACTCGCGCTTACGAAGGAGATCAAGCGTCGATCTCTTGTCGGTGCGCGCACTTGCGTCCAATGCACGCGTTGAGAGGACGACGACGACGACGCCCTTGCGTGCAGGTAGGTTCTGTCTGGCGTCGCCGCCGCTTTTGTCAAGGTCGTATCCCGAGTATAGGCCACCATTTGTTTTGCGATTTTGACTACCCGTGGATCGTTTAAGTCACGGGCGCGTGTGCAGCCTCGGGACGCTGTCTGCTTTCGGTTTCTTTTCCTCGTCAAGGTTGATAGTGTGATAAAAACTGGAGGTTACAGTGCAGAAAGGCTCATTTAATTTTTGTGTGAATCCTAAGTGCAGTGGATGTTGCCACATTGGCGTCCTATCTTCAGATCTCGGTCCTCCGTGTGCATAATAGGATATGAGTGGCAAACTTGCTCCCAGAAAACGTTGGGATGTGCTGCAATTTCTGCGCGCTTTCAAGATGTATGATATGATGCGTTTCCAGGCATCAATATTTCAGGGTCAGTGACGGATTTATCGGTTTGGCTTGGGAAGGAGGCGGGGAAGTTTGCATAAAGATCTGACGTCACGGATAGGATGTTATCATGGCATTGCCCATATCAATTGTTGATGGCCTGAACAAATGTAATTCCACCCCCCCCCCAAAAAAAAAGAAAAGAAGAAGGAAAGAAACAACCTATCTTTGTAAAAAAAGCTGTTGGATGTTTTTTTCAATAAGAAGAAGTCGCCATTGGGAGATGGTCACCCCCCTTAAATCCACCTCCGTCCGGAGCCAATGCACGTGGCATATTTCTATTGACTAAGTTAATATTTGACGATTGTAAAAAGAGTGAAAGTGGTGACTGTGGGCGTGTCGATCCGAGCATGTATCGCTCGGCGGCCAATCAGGATTGCTGCATCGCCATCCACATCACTGGTAGCTATAGTCGGTCACAACTCAAGAAGGTAGGGCGAGGAAGAAGGTGGGAGAGGGGGAACCGGATGCACCGCTGACGAGGAGAGGGGTTTTCTCTCCTCAGCGTTGCGGTCATTTCACCCCTCTCCCGCTCTCTTTGTTGCCCTACTTCTTGAGTTGTCACCGACTATGTCCTACAGTGACGTGGGATGGCTGATGAATTATAACTGAACATTTTTATTTTTTATGTTTAGGGTTCGAATGGCGTGCACGCTACCGATTCCGCCCGCCATTACGCGGGTTTTCATGAGCTTCCGACCTTTGTGATTATACAATAATTACAAAGGACCCATAACTTATAAGAAAATTAATTTTAGGGAAACAATACCCGACAGCTCGTGCTTGTCGCTTATTCTACGACCGACCTATCCACTGCCTTCCTCGAGGCCTGACTCGCCATTAAATAATCCGACCATAACAGATCACACCTTAACTGTCGCCGTGTTGCCTGGCATCTTGGGGACAAACATCGTGTATTTTCTATAATGTTTGAATAGTGCGACTACGGTTTTACGGTGTTTCGGCAATGAATACTTCCAGCGAATAAAGCGTCTTCCAGGTTCAGCTCCTACAGTGCTGACCCACGACGAAACCACTAACCAGAGGATATCTGTTTTCTAGGCATGAGACTGATCTTTCTGGAGCAGAGCAGTGGCATTGAACATAATTACTGGTTGTATCCCTTCCCGAACGTCCTTCGGCTCTGTCAGAACGCAGTCTGATACGCGTTACTGAAAAAAATGTACACCGGTTACGATACAGTGACTTTATTGAAAAATGTAACAGATTACAGTAATCAATCACGCATCTAGCAAAGTAATTGAAAAATTACCAGAAAGTAATTGACCCCGTTAGTGATGACGTCACAACATGGCACTCCCCCAAACAAACCGTTGCTAGGGTCGTTGTTATGGACAAATGCGTGGGGGCTCGACGTGGGGTTAGAAATGGTCTGATAAAAAGTAAATAATTTTTTGTAAGCATTATGACTTTTCGATATCTAACCATGAAGACTTTTTCTATAGTCTCAGTACCATTAAGTGATGACAAAAACCTATAACAAAGTTTCATAACCGGTTTTGAATCGCTAGCAGACGACACAATGGCTTCGCGGGTTCAGTGGTTCTTTCTAGGGAGCAGACGATGGCGTTGAATGAAGTTAGTGACGATCGACGGAACTTGTATTCTAGGAGTTAACTTTCTGTGGTTTCGGAAGCGAAGCGTGCCCGTACGCGGCATTGATCGACGCTCGAGGTCCAGATCGAGATTATCTCCGGCGATTGGAGGAGCATTGTGCCGGCAGCCAGAATATGACCAATGAAAACGCGAGATTTCGTTGAGATTGCAAACGATGTTATTATAAAATGTGCATGCTAATGTTGATGATAGAAGCGAGTAAGAGTAGTCGAAATATGTTTTTTTCTTTGTTGAGAGGGAACATAATACTTCAATAATCGTCTCAAAAACAACATATTATGTTGTTGTTGTTTTTTGTCGGGAGTGATCTGTCCGGTTGTCAGCTCTCGAGCGATCTAGCGCGCGTTCGCTATGCGCTGACTCGTAGTCCGGGCTGTATGGGCGGCGAGCCGCGCGCAATCGAGATATCCCTCCCGCGGCTCCAACTGGTTGGAGGTGCGAGGAACCCCTTGCTCTCTAATGACTGACAGTGGTCCTCGTTCGGGAACATGCCCCTCCCATCGTCGGAGATAAAATTGGT